>JASDQU010102301.1:54852-103454 GCA_032191745.1 Picea mariana | reverse complement strand
CCTTGTTGATTCTCCCCTAAACGCTGTGCCTCTCCCTGTTTTAGAGCATGAAGAAAACTTAACTAAAGATACATGTCATTTTATGGATGTCTTTGTCTCGGGTGACCCCCACCGTAAGGATTTTACCCATAATTCCTTAACCCTTGACGACCCTACTGTTCTTACACCAATCACTTTCCCAAGTATGTGGTCTCCCTTTCTCCCAAACCATTACCTATTTCTAACCTTTCTACTCTTCTTCCCTCTACTTCACTTCGTTCAAATGTCACTATTCGGAAAAAAAAACAGAGCCTGAATCCCAAAAACCCCTCCAAGAGTAACGAAGGGAGGTTTAGCCTCTTTTGTTGATATAGATTTACAAATTTTGGAATGCCCATTGACCTCAACCCTTCCTGTTGCGTTGGATATTGATCTCATTTTATCTTCCTCTTCGGCCCTTAGAGCAGGCCAGTTGAATATCCAGGTTCCATTATGATCATCCTGTCCCTAAATGTTTGTGGGTTTGGGGGACCCCATAAAATTGCCTCCCTTAAAGCTTTGTTTTCACAACTTAACCCTGATATAATTTTTATCCAAGAAACCTTCGTAAGCAGTGAAAAGGATATTAGGCTCTTCCTACAATGTGTTCCCACTTGGAATGTTGTGGCTCTGGACCCTTGTGGACGATCCGGTGGATTGATGAGTGGATGGAATCCAGCCTTTGCTGAGCGATCTGCTCTTGACACCCTTGCAGGTATTTATCTAGAAGGAAGGATTAAATAGTCAACGGATAAAGTTATATTTATAGATTCTAACCTTGTACAATATCTACTGCAAATAGATATTCAGAAAAAGAATAGAAAATATACGATGGAAAATACAAACATTACACAAAGATTTTTCCCCTGGAAACCCGAATTGGGAAAACTGACACATTCTATATTCATTCATGTGTGTTACGTTGTTTACAATACAATATACATATAGGATCCAGAGGCATCCAAAAACCTAACCCAATGACTTGGATTAGTCCAAAACCCTAATTCCTTAACTGGAAATAGAAAACCATCGGCAAAAACCATGTGTCGAAAAACCACCTAAATACGTTACACGTTTCCTGAGGCATATTTTTTTTTTCGGGGGCGCTTCCCCCAAACCCCCGCGCAGGGGGCTTCACCCCCCTACACCCCCCCCCTCTAACCCCCCTGCATGCAAAGAATATAACACATACCCAACAAAAATGCTAAATTGTTATGCCCTTTATAAGGATAGGGAATTATTCCGGCTCCCTATTATTCAATTTGGTTTATTGAATGAGGAAGACATTATAGTTGGTGGGGATATAAAATTCACACTTTCAATGAGGGAAGTTTTGGGGGAATTCAACAAGGTCAGAACCACTCTCATGCTTCTTCACAAGTCTCATACACTCCTCTGGTTTAGTGGATGTCCAGCCTACTAAAATTACTCCCACTTGACAGAATGGCAGAGCTAGGATTGATGGCATAGCGAAGATATTAGACCGCTTCCTACTTGACGACTCCCTATTCAACAAAAACTACAAGGTTAGATATTGGGTAATCAATTCTACCATTTTGGATCATAATCCGAACTGTCTTCAACTCGACTCCTTTTCTCAGAAATATTTGCCACCATTTAAATTCAACTCTACTTGGATCAAGGATCACGATTTTACTTCTCTCATCAAGCAAACGTGTAATTCTATGAGTCAATGGTCAGATTCCTCCACTATCCAACTTTTGTGTTCAAAATTAAAGAACCTAAAAAGATTAGTGATGATTTGGAAGAGAGATAAGAGAGCGCAATTACAATTGGAATTGCTCCAAATAGAATCCAATATGGCAGTAATCTTTGATAAGTGACCGACTCAGATTTTTGAGCAAGATGATCTGGACATGCTTAAGGTTCTGAAGCAGGAAAAATAAAAGATCCTGGCTATTGAAGAAGATACTTGGCGACTCAGAAGCAGAGCTATTTGGCTCAATAGTGGAGATAATAATACTAATTTTTTCCATAAATATGCCACTATGAGGAGGACACAGAATACAATTTGGGATATTGAATATGATTCAGGTGTCCTCCACACATCTGATTTTGAAATTAAAAAGATTGCTATGAAAAATTTCAAATCACAATTCAGATCCATTGAGTTTGAAGATACACGCTGCCAGCTCAAGGTACTTGAACAATTGCCAATTGTTTTTAGTGAATCAGATTGTGAAGAGATCAGTAAAGCTGTTACGTTTAATGAAGTTAAAGATACAATTTTCAAGATGCCCAAAGTCAAAATCCTAGGCCCTGATGGCTGGACACAAGAACTTTTATAGTATTTTTTCGAGATCTTGGGGGAGGATCTACACTTGGCTGTCAAATAATCCAAAGTGTATGGGTTTATTATGGGCTCACTTAATGCCACCTTCTTCGCACTTATTCTCAAAGTTAATAAACCAAGGATTTTTCATGATTTCAGACCAATCACACTTTGTAATTTTGTATACAAAGTCATCTCCAAGATTATTGCTACAATGATTAACTCAAAATTAACAGTTTGTATTTCACATGAACAATTTGGCTTCTTAAAATACCGCTTAATATTCAATGCTTTTGGCATAGCTCAATAATTCTTACACTTAGCTAAAACAAAGAAACTTAGCACAATTATCCTCAAGATGGATTTGAAAAAAGCTTATGATAAGGTAAGCTGGAATTTTCTCATATTGTTGTTAACTCAGATTTGTTTAAATTGGGAGATATCCCAGTGTATTATGACATGTATTTCCACAATTAATATGGAATTATTAATCAATGGTTCCTCGACATAGTTCTTTCAAAGTCAACGGGGACTCCGACATGGCTATCCCCTCTCTCCTCTACTGTTTCTTCTGGTTGTAGATTGCCTTAGTAGATTATTGAGGAAAGTTGCTAAAGAAGGGTCCTTCCACAGACTCAAAGTTGCCTCCACCAACATTGTGACACATCTACTCTTTGTATATGATGTCTTAATCCTAGGGAGCAGGGAATATAAAGACTGGATGGAATTTAAAACAATCTTAGCAATTTTTTGTACATCATCTGGTATGGAGGTTAACTGTCATAAATAAGTTTTTCTAGAACAAAACATTGACTCCAATCTTAAACAAAGATTATTTTCAGAGTTCAACATTCCGTTCATAAACCTGGAGGAAGGAACGAAATCTCTAGGTTTTTGTTTAAAACCAAATGGATACAGAATAGTGGATTGGAATTGGTTGATTGAGAAGTTTGTTAAAAAAATTAATAATTGGAAATTTCGATAGCTCTCTCTAGGTGGAAGATTGGTATTAGTCAAAGATGTTCTCCAAAGTATTCCTGTGTATTGGTTCAGTTTAGCAAAGGTTCCTGCCTCTACTATGCACAAAATTCAACAACTTATGGAAAACGTTTTATGGAGAGGAGCGAACAAAACAACATGATTTCATTTATCCAAATGGAAAACCATTGCAACTCCTAAAGAATTTGGTGGGTGGGGTATAAGAAACATTTTTTGGTTTTCCAAATCATTAGCTGCTAAATCTTGTTGGAGGGGGATTGATGGAAATAGTATTTGGAGTCAAATTCTTAAAGGAAAATATTTAAAAGGAGTCGACTTGAATTCCTAGATCAGGAAAGGAAACTTCAAGTACCCTAATGTCTAAAATTTTTGGAAAATTTTTATGAGCTCATTTCATATCATTAAGTAGTGGTTGGTCTGGCAAATAGGGAGCGAAAAACAAGTTATTATTGGAAAGGATCCTTTCATTGGAAATGATTCTTCATATAAAATTTCTGCTCCTTTAATCCATATCCTCAATAATAAGGGTATCTATTCCATTTCTCAAGTAGCTGTTACAAACACACTTAGCAATTCACAAAATTGGATAAATGCCAACCAACTTGGATTAACTGGAAATCTGTCAAATGAAAGGAACAATTTCATTACAATGTTGAAAAGCAGTGGAGTTTCACTTAATAATTCAAATGATGAAATTGTTTGGTCATGGAACATGGCTTTTGGATCAGTTTCAACAGAGTTAGCATATCGGTGCATTGCTAGTAATTCACATAATGGTGTTTGTAAATGGTGGTATTAGTCCATCTAGAGAGTTAATATACCAAAGAAAACTTTATGTTTCATGTGGTTATGCTTAAAATATTGTATCCTCACAAGTGCAAATTATAAGAAAAGGGGAGGCATTGGACCCGTTGTTTGCAGTTTATGTCTCAAGGATGACGAGACAACAAAACATTTATCATACACTATGAAGCCACTCAAAACATTTGGAAATAAATATTAATTTCCCTTAACTTTTCAGATGCATGGATGCAGACTACTCTAGAAAGAAACTTATTGCATTGGTTTACAAAATATCCAAGGATGAGATTTATACCTTTTCTGGTTAGTTGGAGAATTTGGAAGTACAAGAACAAACTCCTGTTTGAAAATTGGCAAAGAGAGGACTCCAGAACTATTTCCATAATCCTATTTGATATTAAAGAACTCAAAGGCACAGGTGAAGTGGACAAAGTGGATTTTATACTAAACCCAATTTTCTTTGGTGAGAATCCAATAGGTTTCTTTGACAGTGCAACTGTGAATGACAAATGTGGTGTTGAAATTTACATAAAATTAAGTGCTCATCATAGTTATAAAGCTCACTTTGCAGGAGGAAAGGGTAATAATATGAAGGCTAAAATTTTGGGACTTTGGGGGCTTCTTCTATTTGCACAGAGACTATCCATAAGAAACTTGATGGCAGCTGGTGACTCCAAAGTCACTATTGAATAGATTAATGACTTCTCAAATATGATCTTGATTTATCTACACAGCTGGAAAGAACAAATAATATGCTTAAAGGCGAGATTTGAAGGAATCCACTTCATGCATATTCATAGAGAATTCAACATAGTGGCAGATCAATTCTCCAAAAAAGCTTTTGACAACCCCTTGGGTTGGTTTTTTTATGAGATCTTCAAAGAAAATGTTGTAAATACAAATAGTTTTATGATTTTATAATGTTACATTACAATGTAAGAATACACTAGAAGGAAGTTTACTTTTTCTTTTTTGATAAGTAAGAGTATGATATGTAAAGCAATTGACAGTTGTCAATAACAACTATCTAAAAACTTGCTCAAAGTATAGATCAACATATCAAGATTTTGAGGAGACATTAGTAATTACAATCTTATAGATCTTTTTTGTAATCATGAAAGAACACTTGATTCTAATAGAATAACAATGGATCTGTTTTTTCCTGTGTGAAAAAAAAAGAAAAAAATTATACACACACGCACACACACACACACACACACACACACACACACAATATTTTGAACTTGCAACATTTTGTAAGAGGATACAAACTCATAAGCTTTGATTGAGTTCTTTAATATCAAGTAGGATTCTGGAAATACTTCTGGAGTCCTCTCTTTGCCAATTTTCAAACAGGTGTTTGTTCTTGTACTTCCAAATTCTCCATAACTTGATATTAAAGAAGTCAATCAAAGCTTGGTCATTTTTAGAGGATTCCGTGAGTATTCCAAAATAAAGGAAAGGGAAAAGAGACATAGAAAAAGGAAAAAGGACAAAGGAAAGGGAAAAGGATAAAGGAAAGGGACATAGAAAAAGGAAAAGAATAAAGGAAAGGGACATAGAAAAAGGAAAAGGAACAAAAAAATGTACGTCGACAATGTTTCAAAGGAAAGAAACAAATACATCATTGCCTCCAAAATCAAATGAAAATCAAATGGAAATTGCATGCACCAACAAATTTGGCACCTACCTTGAATCATCAACAATATTGATGACAACAATTCAAATTGCAAGCACATTTTTGCCTAACAACGATCAACAAAAGACATTTTTTCCTAACAACGATCAACAAAATACAAAGGAAGAATTAAGTGCAAAAATGAACCATCAACAAAAGATAAAGGAGGAATTAGGTGCAAAAATGAAGAATCACAAATGGATTCCAAAGCTTCTTAGATAAAAGAATATACATGTGCACATTTATTTTATATTACAAAATTTCATATTATAAAAAAACACATGTATATTATTTATATATTTAAATATTGAAAACTACCTCCAACACCCCACTGATGATGATGATGATGATTAACGTCCACTAAGACCGAATTGATCTATCAGACCTTAAGAGGGTAAGTGATTACTTACGATTCTTTAGAATTTTGTTTCTGTGCTCGAAAAGCATTAAGAGAAGCTTTCCAATATCACCATACTTTTGTTGTGTTAAGAGGTTAGGAAGGTTGGTAGTGTGACAAATATTTTGAAAATGAGATCTAATATGGGTATAGGCTGGACAATCTAAGAGAAAGTGCTTTTCATCTTCAACCTAAAGGTGACACACTCTTTGATCCCATGACGTTTTAGGAATTGACCAATGCCCAATTTGACTATGGAGCTCATGGGAATTTGTTTTTATCTTAGCAATGCTAATTTTTTTCTTTACACTTGGAAAAATAGATAGATAATTTTGATCTTCTAGATTAGAGTTGATTACATCTTTATAATACCTTAATTTTCTTTTTTCCTCTAACTCTTTATCACACCACATTTTCTCCTTAAATATTGATTTGACATTTTTTTAATAATATCTTTATTCTGCAAAATGGTGTCTTCCATGATTCCCCAAAAGTTTAGCCAAGACTAGGCATCTTTCTGCCATCCTCGCTTGAGTTGATGGTGGTTATGACTCGATTTTGAAGCAATTTTAGGAAGCCTCTTGTCTTCCATGTTGTTTAAATTGTTCTTATACATTAGGTATCTAGTCATATCCATGCTCTCAATGGGGGAGAGGCTTATTTCTAAGAGGAGGATGGGATCTGGCATATTTCCTTTAATTTTGAGATTATAGGTTATAAATTCTTTTGTATTTGCTCTATCTTTCTCCATGATTCACGAGAGATACTACAACCCTAGATTTCACATCCATAAAGAATAATATGTGTAACAAGAGTCTCAAAGAAGAGTTTCTTCTTTTCCCAACTCCAAAGATCAACTGATTTACAATTGTTTTCAAGCCCATAATAAGCTTTCCATCCCCCAATAATCCTTTTCTCAATGCTATAATTCCAATTGAGCTTGTGGTGAACATCAATTCCAAGATATTTGTATGAAGTCACTTCCTCCAAGTTGTTGTTGTCAAATACAAAGGTATCATAAGGGATCTTATTGGATTTAACAATCATGACCTTAGTCTATTAACAGTCATACCCATATTGGAGAAAAAATCCTTGAGGATTCTTAGTTGGTTTTCAAGATCATGAGGACTCCTTGCCATAATAACGATATCATCATCATAAAGAAGAAGATTGATGACTATACTAGTGAGAGTAGCGCCGACACAACCTGATTTTTCCAAGCAATCTTCTAACTTGTCAATGTATATGCCAAAACGGGTAGGGGACAAAGGACAACCTTGTTTGACTTTGATATTGCAGTTAATCTCTTTTGACCATCCCTCAATGTTTTTAAACTTAGCAATAACGTTCTCATATATACTTATTGCAACAACCCTCAACTCGAGAGGTACTTTTATCTCTTCCAACCTATTCCAAAGGTTTTTCCTAAGAACCATGTCAAAAGATTTTCTAAAGTCAACAAAATAATATAAAATATTGGTTTTAATATTGCAGAACTCCTTTGCAATGATCCTAAAGGTAACAAGATGGTCCACAATTAAATGATATCTTCTAAACCCGACCTAGCCTTTAGCTCTTTTACCGTGACTTTCTAGCCAAAGGCTAATCTTCTTTTCCAAAATAATTCCATAAAGCTTGGCTAAAATCAGGCTAATCATAATGGTCCTATAATTAGAGGGAATGTTTCTATCCCCATTTTTAAAAATAGGAACAATGAGGCTTTGCGACTAGGGTTTAGGGAAGCCATGCTTGACTACTTAATTGAAGAGCTTGTGTATGTGAGGGATAATGATTGGCCCTTCGATTTTAAAAATTTCAGCTTGGTAGCCTTCAATGTCCTTAGCTTTCCCATTTGCAAGCCACTTAACCCTGAACTCTATGTCATCTAAAGAAAAATCTTCTTCCTTTGTAGGGACAATAGGAATGGTGTCCATGACATTAAAGAACTTGTAAAGACTTTTAAGGTAGGAATTCTAGTCCCTTAAGGGAATCCTATTATTTTCTTTAGTATTGCGTTTTAGAATTTGGCTCCAGAACTTCTTAGGATCCAACTTATATAGTTGTGAAAGTTGCTCTTGCCTTTTATTGATATAATATCTTTTTTTCCTTTTAATTAGGGCTTTGTACGTTTTGATCTTATCGAGTTTTAAAGACTCATTAGAAACATCCATAATGTCTTTCCTAACAATTTTACATTCTTTATCATACCAAGGGTTGGTCGTTCTATTATTCTTTTTATAGGACACCTTGAAAGAGAACTTGTTAATAGAAGTGGAAAGGGTAGTTGTAAAATTATGATAGAGTTCTTCAATGTTGTCCTTATAAATTAAGAGATTTAATTTATTATTTAAATCCTTTAAGAAAATGCCAACTTTACTTTTGTCAAAGCGAAAATTCCTTTGATTATCAAAATTCTCTTCAATAACATTCCTATGCACAAAAAAATTTAGAACTAGAGTTAAAGATTTATGATTACAATCAAGCTCATATCAAAAGTTACATACAAAATTACATAGGATCCTACATGCATCCACAATCCAAAAGATGTCAACATAGGTTAATATATCTATCACATCTTACCACTCTAACAAGATCTTAATCTTTAATAAACTTTAATCTTTTATGGACTTTAATCTTTCACATGCTTATTACGTATTAAATTTTTTATTATATTATTGTTCACAACATTAAATTCATAAAGAGAAAGAAAGTTTTGCTACAATAAAGTTTGCATCACATATAATATGATACAAAGAAATAAATATTGAGATTCCTTCATATTAATTTTTTACTTTTTTTTTTTTTTAATTGTTCACAACATTAAATTCATGAAGAAAAAGAAAGTTTTGCTATAATAAAGTTTGCATCACATATAATATGATACAAAGAAATAAATATTCCTTTTAGTATCTTTGGCACATTCTTAATTATCTTTAATAAGTTAAAAAAAAAAACAATAAAAAATTATTTTATTATATTATATATATATATTTTAATATAATAGATAAAAAAATAAACCATAAAATTATATTTTAATATTTATATTATTAGAATGTAGTTTAAATGTTTTTATTTTTACTATAAGTTTGTTCAAAATCTAATCAGAAATTTAGAAATATAGTTTGAATTGCAGATTTTAGTGATTAAAGTTATATAGTTTTGTTCAAAATCTATGAAATATAACTTAAATTATAGATTTTAATGGAAATATAACTTAAATTATAGATTTTAATGGTTGAGATTACATATTCAAAATGTTTTGAGATTTTTGAGGATACTAAATCAATTTATACATTCAAAAACATGATTTAAGCAATGTAAAATGGAAATTTCACGTTGAAAAATTACCAAAAAAATTAAAAACTTAACATATTCCCAAATTAATAATTTATATATAACACAATTGTTCTAAAATTTATATAATTTTTTAAATATTATCTAAATTAAAAAAAATGTTTTTTTTTTTTTTTTTTAATTTAAATGATATACACAATTGTTCTAAAATTTTTATAATTTTTTAAATATTAACTAAATTCAAAACAACGGTGTTTTTTTTTGAATTTAAATGATATACATGATATATCACATGGCTCCCACTTCTCGTTAAAATTATTTTTCAAAAATATTAATCACACTTATATGCTTTCCATTATTCACTATACATAAAACATACTTTAAACATGGAAAACGTATCTCTACAATGGAACATTTTAAGGTAAAAGTTGATTAAATATACAAAATGCATTCAAAATTGTTATTAAAATGTTAATATGATCAAAGGTCACTTCAATGTATGAATTGAGATCATTATAAGTGGTCATGATACACAATTCATTGTACATAAAATATATTTTAAACTCTTTGTCAATATAACAATATTTATTTTATTTTTTATTTTTTAAATAATATTTAAAATAAATTTAAATTTTTAAAAATAATATTTAAGTATGAAAAATGTATCTCTAATATAATAAAATGTAAATATGAAAAAGACATTTCTAATATAATAGTATTTATTTCTAATATAATGATATTTAAATATGAAAAATGTATTTGTAATATAATTACATTTAGGTATGAAAAATGGGCCTATAGTATAATGGTATTTAAGTATGAAAAATGCACCTCTAATATAAAGGCATTTAAGTATGGAAAATGTATTCTAATATAAATAATGATATTTAAGTATATAAACGCATCTCTATAATTGAGTCTCTAATATAAATAATGATATT
Organism: Picea mariana; assembly: GCA_032191745.1. Classification (NCBI taxonomy): domain Eukaryota; kingdom Viridiplantae; phylum Streptophyta; class Pinopsida; order Pinales; family Pinaceae; genus Picea; species Picea mariana. The sequence goes on along the minus strand of JASDQU010102301.1, from coordinate 93,033 downwards.
TAAGTATAAAAATGTATATCTATAATTGAGTATTTAAAATTGAGTATTTAAAAGTGAAAACCATTTGATAATGATATTTAAGTATAAAAATGCATCTCTATAATTGAGTATTTAAAAGTGAAAACCATTTGGTTATACAAAGATACATTCAAAATTGTTATTAAAATAATAATATGATCAAAACTCACTTTAAGACAAATTAAAATCATTATAAAATGGTTGTATTATAAAATTGAAACATAATTCTCACCATAAAGAAAATCTTCATGAAAAAGACATCTCTAATATAATAAAATTTAAATTCTACTAAGTATGAAAAGTACATCTCTTAATATAATGGTATTTAAGTATGAAAAATGCATTTGAAATATAATGACATTTAAGTATGAAAAATGCACTCTAATATAATGGTATTTAAGTATGAAAAATGCATTTGTAATATAATGACATTTAAGTATGAAAAATGCACCTCTAATATAATGGTACTTAAGTATGAAAAATGCACCTTTGGGCTTTTAAGTATAAAAAATGTATCTCTAATATAAATAACTAATGGTATTTAAGTATAAAAATGTATCTCTATAATTGAATATTTAAAAGTGAAAGCCATTTGGTTATATAAAAATATATTTAAAATTGTTATTAAAATAGTAATATGATCAAAGTTCACTTTAAGACATAAATTTAAATCATTATGAAGTGGTCATATTATAAAATTGAAACAATTTTAACCATGAAAAAAAATCAACATAGAAAAGTAACATGGGTTAACATTTAAAAAAATAGTATTTTAAAGAAAGTAATATGGGTTAACATATTAACATTATAAAGAAAAACAAAACAAAACATAATAATAATAATATATATATTTTAAATTATATATATTGTAGTGTGATAAAAAATTAAAGGAAAATAAAAAATAAGATATTATAAGGATGCAATCAATCCTAATTTAGAAGATCAAAATTATCTATTTGTTTTGCCAAGTGTAAAAAAAAAAAAGTATTGCTAAGATAAGAACAAATTCTCATGATCTCCATAGTGAAAGTGGGAGTTGGTCAATTCTTAAAACTCCATGGGATGAAAGAGTGTGTCACCTTTGTGACACTAAGAAGGTTGAAGATGAAAAATACTTTCTCTTAGATTTTCAAGTAATCACTTACCCTCTTAAGGTCCATAAACCAATTCGATCTTAGTGGAGGTTAATCATCATCATCATATATAATAAATTTTTCTTAGTAATTTTTTTTTTTTTAATTATATATATATATAAGGTTATAGCCAAGTTATGACACCAAATTGGTGTATGAGACTCCTTGTTTATGAGACAAGGAACTTCTTGTTTCAATTTAAAAAACCACACAAGTAAAATTATTAAAATAATAATCATTTTCTATATAAAAATTTAATTTAAAACTCTATCATTTCAATATGAATTTTAAAATATTATATTTTAAATAAAACAATGTATTTTAATTTTTTTTTACAACTTAAAATTAAGAAAATTATTATATCTTTTAGAAGTTGTGTATAAATTTATCAAGCTTAACCAAAGTAAAAAAAGAAAATGAATTATTAGATCCTCTACAACCCATTAGTAATATACAATTAAAAATATTATAGATAACTTTAATATCATCTAAATTAATAATAGAGACAAAGTTAATAACAAGTAAGAAACCAGTTTGAAAGATTTCTTCCGAAGTAGTTGAGGAGTTAAGTAGAGCAGGAAAATGGAGGAACCAGAGCCACGGTTGTTTTTTGAATTTACATGGGAAGATGATTTGTTCATGAAAGATATTGTTGCTAGGGTTAGATAGGAAGGCCATCGACTACAACTAAACTCTTACTCTGGACATTGACTTCTGTTTTTATTACTTAGCTTAGCTTTTTATTTTATTACACACAATTTGGGCTCTGTTTTGGTCATTGACTGTTTGGGAGTTAGTTCCCCGGGCCCACTTTGCTTTATCCTTCAGTAACCTTACTCCGTTATTTATTGCTCCTTGATTATATCTTGATTTTCCTATATTTGGAAATTGGTCCGGTGGAGCACAACGATTAGTGTGATCTAGGTGTCTTGTCCTCCATAGTTTACTCCGTCTTTTCCTTAAAACCTTCTGACAGTATACCTATGGGTCCACCTGAATTGATTGGAAGTAAAGACGAAGATTTAGTTTCACCACACATACCAAAGATTACTTCGAAGTTACCTCATCTACCTACTTTCAATGACCTTAATTATCAACTTGATCCTTCGAAGCCTCGGGATAGCTTAACCTTTCTTCCTCGACCTTTACGCTTTTCGACTTGTGTTGCTACTCATCCCAGTTCGAACTCTTTCCCGGCGGAGAGATTTTTCTCACAGTATCAAGAGACAGAAGACGTTTCGGCCCAAACTACAATCAAGGTATTCCCCAAACCATCTGGTAGAAGGCGAAAATTATGGAAACCTAACAGGGCTCCTAGAAAACTGATGTTGGGGTCAGATATTGGATTAAAGGAAACCTGCAATATGGCGTTGTGTGGGCTAATAGGCCGAGTCTCCTATCACTACCTAACGCAGGAACCCATCTAGGAGTGGACGGAAAATAATTGGAGCCCTATTTTAGGCTACACTCCTTTGCTCACTTTTTTGGAAAAAGGGTGGCTAGGCTTCTTGTGCAGAATGCTTGAGGATACAGAAACTCTGCTATCTACCGGGTGGACTTTTGGGGCGAGTAGTATAATGCTGAAAAGATGACGTTTATATTTCGATCCGAATACTGAATACTTCTCAAAGCGACACCTCTGGGTCTTATTTCCAGGTCTTCCTCTCCAATTCTGGAATGAAGGGGCTTTACGAGCCATTGGAGACTCCTTAGGCACTTTCATCACAGTCGATAGGTTGGCCCTCACTACAGTAGACAAAAAAGTGGGTCTTATTTTAGTGGAGGTAGACATTCACGGAGGCTTACCAGAAACCCTTGAAATTTGTTGGCGAGACCGGAGGAAACTTCAGAACTTAGACTGCTTGGGGATACCTTTTAGATGCAATAGATGTCACTGCACGGGACATTTTCGAAGGGAATGTGAAGGCTTGAAAGTTCTGGAGGAACCTGATGAAGATTTGGAAAACTGGAATGTTCCGGACAACACTCTAGAGGTGGAACTTTTTGGGGTGGTGGACATTGGGTCACAGAAGGATGCTAGGCACCTGGAAAATCTTCGGGATTCTTTCACGGGTAAGTTACTATACTACTGCCCTTCCTTGTATAATTATTTATCTCTATGGGAAAGGGACTTATTGGATAAGTCACCAGGAGTTGACATTATGTCTAGCAATATTATCCACCTATCGAGTTTTGTCAAAGATGTGATGACTAAGTCATGTTATTCGTTAAAAACCACAAACCTAGGGACTGAGAATTGAACGGGACGGGTTAGTGAATCTTCCCCCTCTTTAAATCTGTTGTTAGGAGCATCTACTTTGGCCTCTTCTCATTGTCCATCCTAGTCAGATTCTTCGTCTCCTACCCTACCAATCTACGAAGAAAATCTAATTGGTTGTAGGGAGTTGAAAATTGATGATGAAGCCCTTCTGGCTGCTTTTGATAGTCTTATCCCACCTACTCGGGAAAATGATTCGCACATCCCTTTACCTATTTTCCTTGGAAAAGATATTTTGTGCTTCCTCATCAAAACCTTACACGGATGGAAAGGGAAAGGAGTTTGCGTGGTCGTGTGGGCTAGGTATTGTTGAAGGAAAATATCCCTGCGGAGAGGTAGATCTCCTCTTGAGAGATAGACTCTTAACTCTTAAGACAGAAGATGCTTATCGTGGACACTGACTTCCTTTTAGATCTAGATAAACTAATGTGTGAGGAGGAAGGAGAAAAGAAGTACCTTTTACCGGTGTTTGTCCTTGCACGGTCTGAGTTGAGCTCCAATCTTAAACTCGTCGATAAGCCCTGTAGACAAACAAAAAGTAAAAACAACTTCCTACTCTACTGAGATTAGCTTAAAATAGATCTATCCATTAGAGATGAATTCATGTGAGATCAAACATAGAATTGAAAGAAATAGGCCAAGCATATTATATTAAAGAGAACAACAATGAAGAATGCTTATAGCCATAGATATGAGTGTAGCAGCTTTGTCAAGCCTTCCTCGTCCGAACCCTTGCTCAAATAGTCCACACACCGAATGTTGATGTTCCAAAAGACACTTTCTTCCTGAGATCATAGGTTAGATGCTTCACAATTCTTTTCCCATTTCACTATGAGAAGGCCTGTTTAAATAGGCTTGGAGAGGCCCAACTACTTGAGATATCTTTGGGGTAAGTTGAGGATTTTCCTCCTCCAGTTATGGATCTGCCCTAAGATCATGGCTTGACCAAGGATTCGAATCCAATTGCCTTCAGATATTGAGGGGATCTTTCCCTCATTCTTCTCAACAAACCAATTTTCGCCTAGAATAGGTAGCGCTCCTCAAAAAGGGGCATCATAGCGTTATAGCGCTCCCCAAGAGAAGGAAAGCAAGCGCTGGTGTTATAACGCTCCCTAAAAAGGGTGGATAGAGTGTTATAACGCCCCCTGACAGTGTATAGGGGAGAAATCCTCTTTGAAACTCAATTTTTAGTGGTTCGTCCAATAACAAGAGACTTGTATTTCTAATAGACTGATTCCTCCTCTTCACAACTAATATTTGAGGTGTCCTAAGTGTCCCTGTCATGTTGTTGGAGGCATGACATAGGCAAGAAGGTAGTATGATGTCAGCAACATTTATACACTTGTGGTCAAGATGCGACACTTTCAACACTAATGACGACACTTGAGACACTTGCGAAGTGAGTAATTTTGAGGTGTAACAGATTGCCCCCCAAAGTATGAAGTTAGAAGACGAGAACTGATAACTGAAATGCTTTGCAGACTTTCAAGCAAGGGTACGGACTCAGAGAACTTGATGGAAGCTGCACACAACCATCAAACAAATATTAAGACATGCTTCAAACCCAAGGCAGGCATACCTATGCTTGAGTGATAGAGACTTTCAAGGTATGGCTGCCATAAATACACTGCGGATCCATAATTATATTGATAAAAGGTATAGCCACCGAAAATACACTGTGGATCTATACTCCCATGACCTGAATTGGTCATAGCCACGAAGAATACACAGTGGATCTATGAGATGACAAGACATAGCCACAACCTATACAAAGTGGATCTATGTGACAGTATATGTGTCATTGTTCAAGAGAAACTCCGTCGCAACCTGGGCAAAGTACATATCAGAGTGATCACTCAACCCAGGGTCTTCTTACCGATCTCGATGTAGTACGAATCTAACCATATGAATAGATGTCTTGATGTCGAACATGGCAGAAACCACTTGATTACCGGTCAATGATGTAAACTGTTAACAAGTGCGAGGGAGATCACCATTGATGTCAATGATCCCAAGGTACTTCTAGTACATTCCAATGAATGTGAATGGATGAGCTGAAGTCAAACATCTGTGGAATCATTCGATCAGAGGTCAATGATGTAAACCCACTGTCGAACGTGAGGAGGCTTGACATTGAGTCATGCAGGTCCTAAAGTACTAATTGGTTTCTAAGTCTAATTCTTGGATAATGTGTTGAAGTCGACAGGAATAGACTCGTCAAAGGAGGGCCTTGATGTATCCCCCATCAATGACACGAAACAGACACATAGATGTAAATGGTAGATCAAATGAACATGGACTGACACAGGTATTGAGACAAGATATTTGTGATGGTTGACTCTCAAGGCGGATACTTCCCTTGAACACTGAGGCACAACAGCAGAAACATGACATGGACCAAAACACGATGATGTAGTGGATATTGTGACTTTCGTCGGGTGACCCAAAGGAGTAAGAAAAACTCAGAGGATTAGTTCAGTGCAGAGGTTCAGCGGATTAATATGTGCACAAAGACAAAGTGTTGTGTTCAAGGGCGACTCTAAGAGTTACTTGGTAATGTTCTCAAAAACTGCTTGGCTTGCTTCCTTCAGTTTTTCCCCCATCCAGATAGACAAGTACCTCTTTTTAATTTAACGAGCTCGAGGAGGGTAATGCATGCTCGATATAACTCACCTTCGGTAAGTTCCTCTTCCTTTGTTTAACGAACTGGAATAAGTAAGGGTTCGGTCCCGTATGGGCCTGTCGATGTTTGTTTAACGAGTCCAAAGATAGGAAGCTCAAAGGTTTTTCATGATTATAGAGTCTGGAAAAACACTTAAAAGAGAACTCTCTCAGTTCCTTTTTCGTAAAGTAGTCTGATGAGACCGAAAAATAGATAAACTATCACTCAACAGATGTTTTCTTCAAATACTTTAATGAGCGTGAAGAGAACAAGGTTGCTCGATAATCTTTTCATGTTTAGAGAGTCTGAAAATAACTTAAAGGTGACTCCAAATGTTGTCCTTTTTCATAATGTTAGTCTCGCGAGGCCGAAAAAGAGATAAATTATCACTCAAAAGACGCCCTTTCAAAAATTTTAACGAGTGGGAAAGGAAGCAAGATCACTTGGCAATCTTTTCATGTTTAGAGAGTCTAAAAAGAGCTTAAAGGAGACTCCAGGGGGTTCCTTTTTCGTGTATCCATACAGGTCCGAAAAAGAGATAAAATTTTACCCAGATGCATTCTCATGTATTTACGAGCACGAGAAAGAACAAATACTAAGCTCAGTATGCCCCCAGCTTGAGAGCTAGTGGCTTAACTCCAGAATGATCATCAAAGGCTGGAGACATGCCCCCCAAGCTTTAATTCATTTACCGACGTCAAGGTTGTCACCAATTTCTCTATGAGATGAGAAAAAGGAGAAGGGTGGATGAAAAGAAGGTTCAAGAGAGGTGATTGTTTCATTTTTTAACGAGCTTGCTACAGAGAAGAGAAACTATGCTCGTGACTGCTTCTTGATCATGGCTTCCAACAGGATAATGCTCTGGAACAATACCATGTCAAGGGACAAAACTCGGTCATGGCCTCCAGGAGATCTTCGCTGGATGGAAGATAATCACTCAGGAAGGAACACATGTCGAGGGTCGCGATAGGAGTAAGGAGATCAGGCTCCAATAATCCTACCGAAGAAATCACCATGTCCACTACCGGATCCAAATCATCGGAAGTTGAAATCATGGGAGATGATGAAAAATCAACACCAGGAGAGGAGATAGAGCGTATATCTTCCCAAATTTCTTCACGAGGGGGAAGAAAAGAGGATCAATGATGGTTATTATCCCGAGGTAACTTGTCAATGCGAAGCATTTCCGGAATAGATTCATCCGAGGGAAAAATGGGGGAAATGTAATCGATCTCAGACGACAAGGAACCCAATTGTGATTGCATCGAGGAACTGTCAGGTGCCAATAGATGTTGGTCATCCGACAAGGGAGGAGCGGATTAGATAGAAACGTATAATGGTTCGGTTGGACTAAGTGGCACAGTGTCACCTAGTGCATCGAATTCCAACAGACAAGGTACAATCCAAGGGTCGGATGATTCCAAAGATTGATAAGCCGCGGTCGAAATCATATCGACGGTGGCAATATGATGTGTAGTTGGTGGAAGTGGTGTAGGGAAGGTACCCATGAGGCTAGAATCTTTCAGTAAGCCAACACCAATGCTTTCATACGTGATCTTGTGGTCTCCCAAGAAAGGAATATTGTTGGTAGCGGGAGCGCGAGCATCGGTCGTGTAGAAATCCAACTGATCAATAGTGACAATTTTTCCCTGATGAGGAAATTGGACACATCGAAAAACCAACAAGGCAACGACAGTCATAGCATAAAACCAACTTCTTCCAAGTAACAAGTTGTAATCGAAAGGAGCATCGACCACCTTGACATCAACAGTAACAGTTTTTCCACCCAATTGGATGGGCAGGGACTGTAAAAGCCCATGGGGATGAAAACCTCACCCATCAAAGGCACGTAACATCATTGGGGATTTGTTAAGTGCGGATGATTTTAGACCTTTCCAACATGCTAAAGACATGACACAAGTTGAGGCTCCCTCATCCAGAATAGTTCGATGGATTTGTTGATTGTGAACAACAACATCAACTTGGAAAGCAAGTTGGTGGGAGAGTCGAGACACATAATTGTCCAGGTTAAACATGATATGGTTGGACGACTCAGGATCAACAACACCAAGAGCGGCCAAGAGCGTTCTACATTTATTGGGGTAGTGTTGTAGAACTTCTAATGAAGACATAGCACATGATGCTTGAGCCAAATCTTCAACAATGTTGTAGTTCTAGGCGGCACATGAACTAGGATTAAAGGTAGCTTTACGTATAGTACTCTTAGGAGGGCGTAATATAGATTCGAACATGGGTTTCTCAATTTGAAGTGGTCCAGACGGAGAATTAACTGATGGAAGACTAACAGAGGACGATGATGGATCTAGTAAAGTACCGATACCGTTAATGTCTTTTCCTTTGTTAGGGTTACCTGGTGTGTCGTATGTCTTAGAGAAAGTGGTCAAATTAATCCCATTAAACATATAAATATGTGCACTCGACGAAGCCTCATCATGAGGATCGTTAGAACTGCCCCCAGAAGAGGGGGTTTGAGCAACCATGGATTGTTGCTATGGAAAAGGTTGAGTAAGAAAAACGGGTAGTGACTTTCCTTGGAAAATTTTGGCCACTTCATTGCGAAGTGGACAGTCTCGAGTGTAGTGATCGTCACCACAAATGATACACGGGAATTTCAGTTTCCGTTGTGTTTTATTTTCGGTAGTAGGTGTTTGAGCTTGATTTTTTGGTTGTTCATTGTTATTTTTTGATTTATTCTTTGTCTTCTTATTACCTCTGGATTGTTGTGAAGGGGCAAATTGAACTACATTCACCTCAGAGATCTGAGTTTGGGGAGAGGTAGAGGAGAGTGTGAGCTATTGGCAAGTAGATTGAGTTTTGACGGAACCGATAACACCATCCGCATGAGATGAGGATGACGGTTTAGATGGATCAGTATTAGCCTGAGCAGCATTCGAAAGCAAATCATACAAAGTACTAGATTGTGAATAAACCAAATCTAAATATTGAGCTCAAGCGATGGCTTGTTCCTTAGGGACTGCACCACCCATAGCGACATCGCGAGCGATCAGGAGTAACAGTGATTTAGTAAACCATTCTGCCAATAGTATGTCAGGAATGAATATGGTCAGAGATATGCATGGATTTAGTTTGACGAAGGGAGGTCAAGAGTTCAGTACCTATCTCGTAGTGAATAGGCAATTGAAAGTGCACGAGGAAAGACATGGCAAGGGAATTGAAATCATGAAAAGAAGCACGTGGTAGTTCAATATACCACTTTGTTGCCAAGCCTGTAAGTGTTTGTTGGAAAAGACGCAAACGTACAGAATCATCCATGAGGGAGTTTGATGAACACCACAAATGGAAAGTCATCACATGGTTGTTTGGATCTTTGCCAGATTTTTTGTTGAATTTCGAAATATCAAAAGGAAGTTTAGCTGGAATGACTGGCCAAACCGGTGAATGAAAAATAGGATCATTAGTTAACTGAGACAAGTCTGGGAGATCTAGAGTCGTAAGAAAAGATAGCTGTCGGTTAATTTGTGGATGATATTGGTGCGGCATAGGAACACCAATAGGACCATAAATTGGGTTAGGTGGATAGTTGTAACCAATAGGTCCTCCTACATACGGTTGTTGCTGGCTAGGATAAACAGGATTCGATGATGGATGAGAAACATTTTCATAACCCAACGGGGTCTGAGAATTATAGGCCGGGTGATTTATTTTCCCATGAGGAGGATAAACATTTTTCCCTTGAGAATGGTAAGGAGTAGATCCTGGAGGCGGATACACATTAGACCCATGAGGAGGATAAGACCGTGGTCCCGAAGAACTCCAGGTGGTGTTTGGGATGCCGCCCGGATAAGATTGTCCATAAGATGTTTCAGAAGGAATAAGATTTGATACCCCTCCTAGTGGATTATGAGATGAGTGCCCCCCAATGTGGGGTTGAATGAAAGTGCCTCCTGAAGATACTCCCCAGGATTATGAAGGGTTTCCAACAAACGAAGGTTTCCCCCCTGCCAGCGGTGGATTAACGACTGGGGAATGATTGGCAAACAGAGGTTGCCATCCAGGAGGAGCATGAAAAGGGGGTTGTCCCCCAGGAGGGGTAGGCCCACCATGGAAAGGTAGTCCTCTAGGAGGGAAAGGTTCATTAGATGGTGGTTTCCCTCCAGCCGGTTGTGTTTGGCCAACAGGGGTCTGCATTCTCGGGTGAGAAGATGTCCTAGCAGGATCGTGTGGAACATGTGGAGATGTAGAGTAAAAGCTTGTAGAAATAGGGGTAGAGATTGAAGTGCTTTGGAGATGAGTAGAGGTGATGAGTCCAGCATTAGGATGGACTTGTGATGGTGTAACAATAGGGTTAATAACCTGATCGACTGGGTGATTCATGGTTTGACCGGATGGTCCTGTTTCACTAGGAGGGTCATGAGGATGAAAGGGATGTCGAAAGGATTCGAAATGTTCATAGAGATCACATCCCGATGAATTGATCCATACAGAATGAGTAGGTGTGGGATTGGTATCTACTGTGGTGCTAGGATGAACATGAGTCCTATACTCATCACCAAAGATTGGTTCTGTGGATCCCATATATGTTTTGGTAAAAATCCTCTCTGGTAATCGTGGGACCTCTTCGTCTATGATGTTCCAAAGGGAGTCTAAATGAACCAAAAGTGGTTTGAGAGGAGTTACCAACACAGATGTAGTGGGATTTTCAACCGTGACCAAAGCGCCTTCTGAGTTATCTAATAGAGGAGCAATAACACTTCCAGCGTCAGTTTGATTTTCTACCTCTCTACGGTAGTTGTCTTCTAGAGGGTTAAGAGGTAAGGGTTGATAGACTTCTGGAGGCATCCATTTCATCCTACGTGATCGACGAAGACCTTTATCGTCTACAGGCTCAATTGTGGAGAATAACAGAACACACTAAAAATCTAGGGCCAACTAACAAAAAGAAACAACATACGCTAATAAAATCTAGGAATCAACCAAGTAGAAAAAAATTCTCTCAATGATCGTACTAGTTGGTGATGATATCCAACGTCACGTGATCAAATCAAGAAGGGGCTAGGATATGGTGGAACAATTACAATGGTGACCTGCTTAACAGACTTTTACCTTGGTGCAAGCTTCCATGCAGTAATTGTGGATTTACCCTCCAAGGAGCCCGAGTGAGTTTGACCAATGTCTGTTCCAGGTACAGTGAGACTTCCCTTCACTGTCACCTTATGTAAGTACCTAAATATTATGGCAACTAAAGACACCAATTCGTAGTGAGTCCCTGGGCGGGTACAGTTGACAGTCTGATCTGAAACGTATGGGCATGATAACAAGTCCGAAATCAACCCGAGAGGCTCCCACACATAATCATGGGTATACCTTCAAGTGACCCCCAATATATGATCTGACCACTACAAACAGTTGAACCACGGAGGGATAATCTCCGTAATTCACCCGAATGCGACCTCGTGTGTAACCCCTGTGTGAGAGGGGGATCCCAGAAAACCAATATGACAATTGGATTTAAATCTCCCTAGCTCAGGATGCTAATGTTTGTTTTGAAAACTTTGGAGAGTTGTACTCACAGCCTAATCCAAAGTGCTAACCCTAGTCTATTGTTGGTGGAAGATCCTAAAAACAAAAAATGTTCTAGATAATTTTTAATTAGCGTTTGTTTTACAACTGTTCTTTACTCAAAGGGTGTATGAAAGTGAAACTGATGGAATGATGACTCAATTCCCAAAAATATGCATAAAAGATGATAAACAATCGTTTATTTTCAATGAATGCCTAATTAAGGGAAAGAGAAAGAGTCGTTTTCACTATCAAATACTAATATGAAATGTCCTCAATCAATTGGTTCTCAATCAAATTCAATGTAATGCTAAAACATTTCAGAAAATCCTTCTAATATGTAAACCAATCACTAATATGTATCGTTTTCATTTGTATGTGAATGACGATTAATTCAATGCAAAAACTTCTCCTGCCAACTACCCTTTCAGATCAAGGAGATTCGGACAAGCATAAGCGGATTTCACACAAACAACACACCCTCTTGCTATGATTGAAACAAGAAGCAAAAAGAAAACAAAAGATAACAAAGAAAATCAAGAAATCTCAAACGAAAGAAATATGCTTAAGAAAGATGACCTCAAAGAACCAAATAAGACGATTCACAGATTTCTGATGCCCTTGACTAGATTTCCCGCCCAGTCGTATAAGAGAGAAGAAAGCAGTGGATTGATTCCAAGTTCTCAACAGCAGAAAAACTCAAAATAAGGAAGAAGGCCACCAAATATGAACAACAAAGTGCTTATTTATCAGAAGGAAGGATGTCAAAGGTTAATAGGAAGAAGCATTAAATCACAAAGAAGCTCAACAAGTGAAAAAGACAGAGACTAGTCTTCAGAAAAGACAGTTCTAGAAAGGATTTTTGTAGAGAGAGGTTGGCGCTCTGGTGTAAGGGGCACCAGAGCATTATAATGCTCTTTCTAAGACCAAGGGGGAGCACTGGTGCCCTGCTAACAAGGTAGAGGAGCGCTGGGCTTCCACAACTCACAAAATTGTCCAAAAAACCCAAAATTTCAGTCAAACTTTGGCAATCAAGATGAATGTGATGGGGTAAGGAGTCAATTAGCATATGAAATCAAACATACAGGGTGAAAAAGGTCCAAAAAGAACAAAGGGTAAGACAATTCCTGTGAGGAAAACCAAAACTGAAAGTTTCGATTCGATCCCCAGTGGAGTCGCCAATTTCTATTGAAGGAAAATCTCCCTGCGGACATGTATATCTCCTCTTGAGAGCTAGACTCTTAACTCTTAAGAAAAAAGATGCTTATCATGGGCATTGACTTCCTTTTAGATCTAGATAAACTAATGTGTGAGGAGGAAGGAGAAAAGAAGTACCTTTTACCCGTGTTTGTCCCTGCACGGTCCGAGTTGAGCTTCAATCTTAAACTTGTCGATAAGCCCTGTAGACAAAAAAAAAGTACAAACAACTTCCTACTCTACTGATATTAACTTAAAATAGATCTATCCATTAGAGACGGATTCATGTGAGATCAAACAAAGAATTAAAAGAAATAGGCCAAGCATATTATATTAAAGAGAACAACAACGAAGAATGCTTACAGCCATATATATGAGTGTAGCAGCTTCGTCAAGCCTTCCTCATCTGAACCCTTGCTCAAAGAGTCCACACACCGAATGATGATGTTCTAAAAGACACTTTCTTCCTGAGATCATAGGTTAGATGCTTCACAATTCTTTTCCCATTTCACCATGAGAAGGCCTGTTTAAATAGGCTTGGAGAGGCCCAACTACTTGAGATATCTTTGGGGTAAGTTGAGGATTTTCCTCCTCCAATTATGGATCTTCCCTAAGATCATGGCTTGACCAAGGATTCGAATCCAACTGCCTTCAGATATTGAGGGGATCTTTCCCTCATTCTTCTCAGCAAACCAATTTTCGCCTAGAATAAGTAGCGCTCCTCAAAAAGGGGCATCAAAGCATTATAGCGCTCCCCAAGAGAAGGAAAGCAAGTGCTGGTATTATAACACTCCCCCAAAAGGGTGGAAAGAGTGTTATGACGCCCCATGACAATTTATAGGGGAGCGCTCCTCTCTGAAACTTAATTTTTAGTGGTTCTTCCAATAGCAAGAGACTTGTATTTCTAGTAGACTGATTCCTCCTCTTCACAACTCATCTTTGAGGTGTCCTAAGTGTCCCTGTCATGTTGTTGGAGGCATGACATAGGCAAGAAGGTAGTATGATGTCAGCAACACTTATACACTTGCGGTCAAGATGCGACACTTGCGACACTAATGATGACACTTGCGACACTTGCGAAGTGAGTAATTTTGAGGTGTAACATGTATTGAGATATCACCCATAAAAACCAGAAGCTCGTGAAAAAAATTGGAAGGAGGCTTAACATTTTCTGAAGGCAAAGACAGTGGGGCACTTAGAGCGCTGAAGGCCCTAGCAAGGGAAAAATAATGATATTATTTTCCTTAAATATTCGAGGGATAGGGGGCTCCCTAAAATCCGTCGCTTTTCGACGAGTGTTGGATGATGTTCGTCCTGATATAATTTTCTTACAGGTGACTCTTGTGGAGGATTGCAAAGCAAGGACATTTTTACAAGTTTTTCGACCGACTTGGGTCGCTTGTGCAGTCAGCTTGCTAGGCACTTCAGGGGGTTTTCTAGTGGCCTGGGACCCAAATTCCTACTACTTACTCCCCTCTCTGACTTGTGGGGGTATCCTTTTGATTGAAAATTGCCTATCCACACAATGTTGTATTTCCCTTCTCAATGTTTATGGGCCCTGCACAAAGAAACGAGCTTTTTGGGATAAGTTGGTGGATAATGGTATTCTTGAGGCAGGAAACTTGATTATTGCGGGTGACCTAAACATTACTTTTTTAGCTGAAGAGATATGGGGAAGTTCTAATTTCTTGGTTTCTTTGGCAGATCATCTCAAAACACTGTTTCAATCAAAGAATTTAGTGGATATTCGCCTAGACAGGCTAGTTCCTACGTGGAGAAATGGTCGACAGGGACCCATGGAGATTACATAAAGGTTGGATAGAGTTCTATTATCAGATAGTTTATTAATCATAGAAGACTTTTATCGGTCATGGGTGGTCTATCTGTATATATCGGATCATGCGCCTATCATTTTTCAGATGGATCTAGTACCTGTTAGTAAGAATTATCCATTTAAATTCAATCCTTCATGGCTGATGGATGTTGAGTTCTCGTCTTTGGTTAATAGGGTTTGAAAGGATGAAAAATACCTATCGGAAGGGGGTCATCAACACAGACTAGTCTGGAAATTAAAAGACCTCAAAAATCACACAAAGATATGGGCAAGGAAAAAAGAAAAATTATTAACCAAGCGACTGGATACTTTGGAAGCATAGATCAAAGAACAATTAATATGTGTAGTAGAGGGAAACACTACAGGTGAAAAAGAAATTAGATTGGGAAAACTGGAAACAGAAAGGAATGAAATACTGAAATACAATGAGGAAAAATGGTGCCAGAGGAGCAGGGCGACATGGCTTAAAAGTGGTGACTCAAATACAAGTTTCTTTCATAAATTTTCTAATCAGAGGTGCATCCAAAAACACATTTGGGATCTAATTGATGATAATGGTAATCAGGTAAAAGGTCAAGCAGATTTAAAGCTGGCAGCAACAAAGTACTTTGGAAAGTTTTACAAAGCTCGAGACGTTTTATGTATTCAGGAAAAAATTGAAGTCACCGAACTCTATCCAAGAATGGTGCAGCTAGAGGATACAAATTTTCTAATGAAGCCTATTACAGTTGAATAAATAAAAAATGTTCTTAATAAATTCCAAAAGGACAAAAGTCTGAGCCTGGATGGTTGGACGGTGGAATTTTACACTTACTTTTTTGATTTGGCTAGTGATGATCTGGTCCAGATGGTGGAGGAGTCTAGGTTATGTGGGAATATTCTAGGCTGTCTAAATTCAACATTCCTGGCTTTAATACCTAAAGAAAATAATCCGACCACTTTTGGGGATTATAGGCCGATATCCCTTTGCAACCTTTGCTACAAATTGATTTCAAAGATTATTTCAAATAGGATAAAGCCTTATCTTTCCCGTAAGATGTCAGTAGAACAACTTGGTTTCTTGTAAGGGAGAAGAATATAGGATTCTTTAGGAACTGCCTTTGAATGCCTGCATAGCCTAGCAAAAAAGAAAAAAAAAAATCTTTGATTCTAAAACTAGACTTGCACAAAGCATATGATTGTGTAGATTGGGACTTTCTCCACCTGATTCTTAATTAGGTTGGTTTTGACTCTCAAATGATAAGATGGATAATGAGTTGTGTTACATCTCCGTCCTATGTTGTGCTCTTAAATGGGGAGGTTACAGATTTTTTTTAAAAGTGAGAGGGGCCTAAGGCAGGGATGTCCACTGTCCCCTCTGTTATTCATCTTAGTTATGGAGGCACTTAATATTCTTTTAAAAAAAATTAAAGTGGAGAATAATCTCACTTGTGTTAAAGTATCGAATATGATAAACATATTACATCTGCTTTTTGTAGATGATGTATTGATCTTGTCAAAGGTGGATCTTTCGGAATGGAAGGAATTTTTTGATCTAATACAACTGTTTGGTAAAGTCACAGGCCTGCAGGTAAATTCATTAAATACTACAGTGCATTTTGAAGGGTTGTTTGAAGATGAGCTACTTCCTTTAAAAATGTTGTTTCCATTTACATTCTCGACCTTAAGCCGGGGTTTCAAATATTTGGGATTTTGGTTGAAAACATGAACACAGAGGGTGGCTGATTGGACTTGGTTGATAACAAAAATTGAAAAAAAGATTGGTAGCTGGTGCTATAGGTGGCTCTCTTTGGGAGGCATGTATATTCTACTTAAATCGGTTCTTGAAAGTCAGGCAGTGTATTGGATGGCGGTAGAATTACTTCCTAAATTTGTAATAGCCTAGATCAGAAAACTATGTTTTAAGTTTTTATGGAGTGGAAATTTATCATCGAATCACATCCCTTTGTGTAGCTGGGAGGTTCTATCGCGGCCAAAATCCGTTGGTGGGTGGGGTCTCCGAGACTTAACACTTTTCAATTTATCTTTGTTGGCAAATAATCTTTGGCACACTCTCTATCACGAAGGTATTTGGCATAACATTGTGCTGGATAAATATTTAAAACACCAAGATGTGACAAAGTGGTTCAGGTCGACAAATTTTGATCAGAGCACACATTCTAGAATATGGAGGAGCCTATTGAAGACAGTTAATGTGATAACTCATTGGCACAGTTGGCTGCCGGGCAAAGGAAATAAAATTTACATTGGAAAAGACTTCATCCTGGGAATGCGCAAAAATTCTCTTCTGTCTCAGGGGCTTCGAGATCATCTTATTAGTAGGGATATCAAATTCCTTATTAATGCACAAAATCCTGGTGTTATAAAGGACAGTTCTGATTATTGGAGAGATAACATTACTTTAGGTTTTCGTGGTGCTCTTTTAGAGGAATGGGACAGCTATACAAAGAAACTCTCTGCAGCTGGTGTCACCCTGGGTGACACAGAGGATAATATTATGTGGACAGGAGGAGATGCCTCTGGCAAAACAACTATAAAAATTTCTATACAACCCTCATTTCCACAAAAAATTATAATCAGGAAATATATTGGAAACAAAAATTATGGAAATGGAATACACAATTGAAAATAAAACTGTTCACTTGGCTGACCATTTCCAGGAAGATTTTAACTTGGGACGGACTACAGAAAAGAGGCTGGAAAGGACCTGGTAGGTGTGTTTTATGCAAAGCAAATATTGAAAATGTTGATCACTTGTTCATTGAGTGCAACTTCACAATACAAGTTTGGAATTGGCTAAAATATCTGCTAAATATTTCAAGTGACTGGAAGGGACATGATATTGCAGATTGTTACTATCATTGGGCAAGTGACAAGTCAGTCTTACCTGAACTAGCAACCATAACTTGCTGGAGTCTATGGCTTGAAAGAAATAATTGTATTTTTGAAAACAAGGCCCCTTCGATCCACACTATATTATTTAAAATAATGGGACTTTACCATCCAAACAAAACATCTAATACAAAATCCTTTACAAAAGAATGCTTCTTTCACCAGGAGGAAGGATCCGCCATTGCTTTCTTTGATGGCACAGCAAGAAGCGACAAACTAACTTGTGGAGTGGGAGGTGTTATCAAAATAAGAGAAAATCTGGTTTATAGATGGTATCTAAATGTTGGTACAGGTTCAAATACAAAGACTACTAATGGGCATTTGGGCTACTCTAACTTTAGCTATCCATCTAAATATTCGAAGGCTACAAGCCTTAGGAGACTCTAAAGTGATCATAGATTGGTTGAAGGGCAAAGCAAAGCTGGATGTTTGCTACCTCGAAGGATGGAAGAAGTGCACAAAAGAACTCTACAAATACTTCCAGAGCTTAAACTTTTATCATATATACAAGGAGTTTAATAAGGAAGCGGACAAACTTTCCAAGGAAGCTCTCCAAGCATAGGAAGGACATATATCATTCTATCAATGGGATTCGGGTGAAACAAGGCAGAAACAGTATCTAAATATATACTGATAGCCTAGCATAGTTTCCTCATCTAATTATAGACCTTATCAAAAATTTGGATTCTTTTTTGTTGAATCACAGATAGCACTTTGTTTTAGTAATCTAGGAAAATGATAGTCTATCATGTCTTTTGTAGAAACTCACAAAGTTATTTTTATTTTTGTTATTATCTCTCAAATAAACTGATATAGTCTTTTGTCCTTCAAAAATTGACTGCAACTCATGGATAATAGTATATAAAGAAAATTATATCTAATATAATTTTTTTAGCAAATTTATCTTTTGGTAAAATAAAAGAGTAAGAAACCAGAAATAAAGTTTTTGGACTATTTAAAGAGTACATGAAGATTGGAATTTTCAAAACACATTCAAACGTGATTATACCTAAATGCGTGCATAATACTATAATGTTCTCTATGTGTATGTCATAGTATTATAATGGCGTCTATGTGAGTGATTTGTAAATATAATGGTTACTATATGTATGTGATGATGGCTGATGGCGGATGTATGTGATGATAGTTGATGGAAGATGTAATGTATATAATGTTTTTATTAATATTTTATAAAAATACAAGGGATTTAGAATATTGTATAATCACTAATTTAGGTTGAGGTTGGGTTGTGATAATACATATTTTTATAATTATATTTGTAATTATATTTGAGGTTTTTTAAGTTTTTGGTTTTAGGTATTTCTAGAAATACTTGAGATCTCTTCTAGTTAAATGTAGAAGTTCATGAAAAACTTCTTGAGACTTGTATTAATTTTTCCACGTAATGATAAAAAAATATCATTATTTTTTATTAATTTTTGTTGTGTTATGTGTGATTGTTTTTCTTCTTCATTTTTCTCTTCATTAACTTTGGTGTTTACAAATCAAGTTTCAACAATTTGATCATTTTCATGTGAGGACATTTATTTCAGTTACAATTTTATTAACACATTTGTTTTAACAGTAGATCTATTGAGTATCAAAAATAATAAAAAAAAATCAAAATAAATGATTATTCTTTCAAACTATTTAAATATTTATTTTATTCATTTTAATATTTAATATATATGAAATTAAAGTTAAGATGATCTTATGTTAATGACAATCGTATATAACCAAATTAAACTTTAAATTTTACAATTAATGGACGTTAATTTTAAAACTTTAATATGTTGAGTCAAATACTAGAGTGAGTTTCCAAGTTAATCCTTATAACTTCATTTTGCAATACTAAACACAACATGCAATAAACATTCATTATTTGTTTTTGTTTTTCTTGAACACCATAAGTAACTATGAGAATAATCTTTATCTTTTGAAAATCAACTTCATTCTTATTAAGAAGATTTGGTGCTTGCTTTTAGTGATTTTTTTTTTTTTGTGACTGGTTGAATCATCAATTAGTTGGGCATGTACTCGCGTGACATGGGGTCTTGTTATCCAACTGCTACCACTATAACCTCTAGTTGTGCCCATGATGCCCCATAAGCTACACACAAGATAAGATAGGATTTCAAAGAGATGACTTCACATAACATAGTGCCTTAACAATACACTCCATCATAACTACCCTACACCCCTAGAAAAATACTTTTAATGATTTAAAATAAAAAATATAAACTTTTATTTCACAAAGCAACTTACCTTATACTTACCATCTTATATAAAATTTGTCATGTTTGCTATTGTTTCCTTCTTATTGTACATGAGTGCTTAGGGCTTTGTTATTTTGGTTACACTTACCTTTTGGCTCCTTATGTAATAAAATTTCATAGAGTAAAAAGTGCCCATGTGTTTTTAGTGAAATGACACTAGTTTCATGATTTTTTTTTTTTTTTTAAACATATTCATTTTTTAGATTTTCATAACATGAGCATTGGACTCATATATATATATATATATATATATCTTTTTTAAGAAGAAAATAAGGAGTAAGTGGTTTTCTAATCCATAAAATTTATCTTCATTTTTTTTCCATAATTACATATATAAAAAAAATTAAATATAAATAAAAACTTTCAAATTGAATGTAGAATACCAAATGGCATAGGCAAGCCACATTTCTACCAAATAAAAATTACAATATGGACCACGTGCTAACAATTTCTAAAGGCAAAACTATAAGCTAAATCTTGTACAATGAATTTTTTTTATAAAATAATATGATTTTTATTTCATATACATTAATCATCATCATTAAAGTACTTTTATTATTTGATGACCATTATATTACTTTATCTTGAACTGTATGAAATGATTAATTTTATTTTCTTCTAAAAATTTTAATATTCATCTTCCAACTCATAGTTAATTATTGTGGTTCTTTCTTCAGTTACATGGGTTTAAAAAAGAAAAGAAAAAAAAAGATTTTTTTATATAAATAAAATGTATATAATTATTATAATTTGAATCTTGTAATTGAAGTATATAATTATACTCTTGTAAAAAAATTAAATAAGATAAAATTCGATTGCTTCTAATGACCATATTTTTTTATATACATAAAATGTATATAATTATTGTAATTTGAATCTTGTAATTGAAGTATATAATTATACTCTTGTAAAAAAATTTCTTATTAAATAAGATAAAATTCGATTGCTTCTAATGACCATATTTGTAAGTGGCTTTCAACTTCATTGATATGAATATTGTTTGGTTATTTTAATTCAAAATATTTGTTTTTATAAATTTTTATAATTTTAATTAAGATATTTGTTTTTTAAATAATTTTTTCTAAATTTTGATTCAATAAAGTGGAGTTTATTTGGAGAAATGCTATTTTGAAGATTTTAATTTGGAAAAATGTTATTTTTGTAAAAGTAATTATCAAATTATAATGTTTAAATAGATATTAGATATAGGTATTAATATAATTATTTTGACTTTAGGTTATTTTATGTTTTTATGTTTTATTTCACTTTAATGTGTTTCTTAGTTAATCAAAGTTTTTACTTTTTCATTATGAATACAATATTAGGCTGCTTTCTTTATGTGTTTATGTTATTGTTACATGGTATCATTGCTTTTTTTTATGTGTTTATGTTATTGTTACATGGTATCATAGCCTGACATTCTTGAAGCCATATCAAGAGTCTCATGTCTCTGAAAGACAAGGTGAAATCCATCCCAACGTAATACTTGGGGACATCTACTCGGGTAGAACCTAGGGAAATCTACTTGTAAAGACATATCAAGGGATCACCAATATGACAAATCAAAGAACCAAACAGGTTTCAAATCATCAGAATCTGAGACCAATTATTTTTCAGTTTTAAAAGCCACATTTATAAGAAATTTGCATGGTTTTTAGTGATACATGAATACTACTGTTGTTTAGAGCCAAAATCCAAGTGTTCTTACTCCAGGATTGTAGATTGAGGGAGGGAAGAACATGTATTTTCAACAGTTTACTCAATTTCAGTCCATTTTTTACAATTTTTACTTGTCTCCATGCCCTCTTTACCTAATATCATGATGGAAGGTAGCCAAAGGTTCTTTAGCAAGAAATACAATACATGGAAGTAGCATATATTGGCTATATTTGAGTATAGGTGCTTGAATGCTATTGTGCTAGGTAACAATACTTGACCACAAGTTCTGAGTAGAGACTAGGACACGTTTGATGACCGAGAAAGAGAAGTAATCATGCTGCTTAAGTTGTCTATGACAGATGAAATACTTCCCAAGGTCCAGACAAGGAATACTTTAACAAATATTTAGAATTATTTGAAAGAGTTACATGAGACTTCAGACAAGGATAGAGCCTGCTTCCTAAAGAATATGTTGTTTTTTTATCACAATGGATGAGAGTGCATCATTACAAGAGAACTTACTGAAGATCAAGGATATTAGAGAGTAGTTTTCTACCATTGGTTCGAATATGGAACAAGAGGACGTGGTGGTAACCACGTTGAAAATATTACCACATGCTTGTGAGTAGTTTATTGAGACCCTAAACATCACCACTACAAATTTTGACCTGAAATTTGATGAGCTATGCAATATGATCTTATAGTAGTTCAAATGGAATAAATAGTTCGATAGTAGCACTAAGATAGAGGGTTCATAAGAGGCCTTTGCACCCAATGTCAAGGGAAAAGGAAAGAAGAAAGGTCAAGGCAGTGGCAAAGATACAACTAGAAGTTAAAAGAACATCACGTTTCACTACTATGGTAAGGTGGGATATACAAAGAAACACTATATAAAGACACTGATTGATCATAAAACCAACCAGGGAGGGCCTCATTATAAGGATCATGTTATGGAGAATATAGAGGAGAATGAATCAAACTTCTATGCATTCATGACCAACCAACCAACATATGAGCTCAGGTCATCTACTTGGTACATTGATTCAGGTACATCACAAAAATTCACCAACATGCAAGATTGGTTCACAAAGTATATTTCTTGTTCCTCTAAGGATTCAATGATCTTTGACAGTGAGGAAGTGTACACAATAGTTGGAAAATAGGATGTGCACATTTTATTTGGAGGGAGAATGTTGATTTTCTTTAATGTTTTCTATGTGCTAGAATTGGAGCTTAATATACTATCAATTAGTTAGATTATGAGACACTATCCCTAGATAGATGTCAACTTTAGAAATCACAAATTCTACATATTTGACAAATAGGCCAATAAAACTATCTCTTTTGGTGTGGAGGATCATGGACTATTAAAATTGGTTGACCTTGGACAAGTTAGGGAGCATACATTGGAAACCAAGAGTGCATTAGAGATTAGTACACTTCGTCATCAGTGGTATGGGAATATTAACTTCACCTACTTCTCTCAATTAGCTTGAGAGAATTTGGTAGATGGAATTCTTGGCATCTAGCAACAGATTCAGGGTGTATGTGAAGGTTTCTAGGTAGGGGAGCAACATTGAGCACCGTTTGATGAAGGACAAACTTGGAGAGCACAATGAGTCCTTCTCTTTGTTCATGCACATTTGTGGACCAATGAACATGGCATCAATCATCAGTGATAGGTATTTTCTTCTGTTTATTAATGAATTACAAAAAAATAAAGCATTAGTAGAAAAGGAGTTGGGGTGTCACATTACCACTCTTAACTCTGACAATGGCAATGAATTATGTTCAAAATAATTCAATAACTTTTGTGTTAAACATGGAATCAAAATATAGTTCACTACACCTTACGCTCCACAACTATAACACCGTGTTTCCCCCAGATTGTAATTATAACTATATTTCCCAAGGAACTATGGAAAAATCAAAGGTGTGAATGTTTGATTTAATGCACCTTTGTATAAAAGGTCGATGATTGTAACTTTTGTTATTTTAATAGAAAATTGATACATGTTGCATAAATGATGGAAAGGGGATGTGCTAAGAAGAGACTACGAATGCTATGAAAAGGTGGTGGAGGGGACCAGGAATGGTTACGTTAACCTCCACCGAACCAGTACCTTGCTGGATTTAATTGCTCAGGATTAGAAAAACCCTCTGACCCAGGAATGAATTATAGTCAGGCTGGTAGGTGGAAGACCTCCTCAGGAGTTAATGAGGGGATGGGGTAGACTGCCCATATGTAAGGCTTCCAGACTTGAACACAGACTGAGAATTCAATTCGCATACAATCTTGTTGAGGAAGGCAAGAAAGGAAGCGTGGCGGGCAGAGGAAGAATTGCGAAGAGCGCAGAGACGAGAGCCTAAGCTCTCAGGTCCAAGGAAGGATTGAGAAAATTGGAGTGAGTTTTGACCCAGAAAACAAAGACTGAGCTGGGAGAAGGAGAGTAACCTTCGTCCCTATCTATTTCTGTATTGGGAGAAGGAGAGTAACCTTCGTCCCTAACTTCTGTTGAGTTGGAAGAAAGAGATTGAATCTCAAAGCATCGTGGTCTAAGCTCGAGGGTGGCTAATGGTAAAGCCATTAAGAGTGACTGAGCCTATGGTTGGGTAGAAACAAGCACCCCTTTCAGCAGTCACATCACGCCTTATGGTTTTGATAAGTGTTTTCATGCCTTGTGCTTTGAATTAATGGATGCACACATGTATTTATGTGTCTATAAATGGTTTCTGTATTGAAATGATTAAGTTGAGTATGCGTTTGTTCCCTTGAGAACTTAGGATTCTACTTTATTTTCCATATGTGCCAGTTTAATTCCTCGAAGGTGTTTCCTAGGGAATTACAACACAGTTCCAGAGTACGAGCAAACCTCTTGGCACTGCTACTATTTTGGTAACCTCACGAGTTTACCTTGCCCTTTTTTCGAGCTTAAAGTGCTGCAAGTTAGGGAGGTGCTCCCTTCAGACCAGTAGACTAAGAGACTTTGAACTCGCCCTAAGTCCTTAACCAAAACCCGACTAAGAGTAGGGTTAGTATCCCCAGAGTCATTTGAAGGTCCACGTGACCTGGGTATAGGAACCATGCGCTAAAGGAGTTAACTCATGAAATTTTCGGAACCTCGGGAGCTCATGGCTTTGAGATGTCAAATTTCACAATAGTCAAGTTACCCAAACTATCAGAGTAACAAGAACCGTAGATGACTTAAGAATCTGACAGTGAAGATGGATGCGAGCAGTTTAATGGGAGGAGAAGCCATCTCGGTCGTCAGATCGACACAAATACCCACTGGAGTTAACGAATCAAACACCAACCACTCGATTAAATTGAGGGTTGGAAATCATTGTGGAGTGCGAAGGTGAAATTAGCGGACATACTAGTTCACGGCCTGCAATCAACCAACGTTGTTGATCTCATTAGGAATGGAAGATTAACGACCATGATTAGACTAGAGTCGGGCGAGCACTTCCCATATTTCGGAGGTTGGACCCCACAATCACTATGAGCCATCGATCTGTGAACGAAGATCGATGGTGGGGAATCATTGCGGAGCGTGAAGGTGAAATTAGCAGACGCGCTAGTTCACGGCCCGCAATTCACCAACATTGTTGATCTCTTCAGGCTCGAAGATCAACGACTTCAGTTAGACCGAGTTGGGTGAGTACATTTTAGATTGCGGAGGTTGAGATCTCTAATAAAGAGTGCTCACGTTGGGGCCCCACAATCATTGTGAATTATTGATCAAAGAGCACATCGATATTAGCCGGATCATGACTGTCAAACCTAAAAAAGTTTCTAGGTGGATAGCCATGAGTTCCTTTGGAAATCCACGGAGTAACAGAGTCCTTCTGTACCATCGATCTGAGATAAAGGACATGTGTCACCAGATCATCGACTTCGGGTGTAATCACTTCAGGAGGAAGGGAGTGTGGAGAGGTTGAACCTCCCAAAGCTCAAAGAGCCGAAGTGATTTGCAACCGTTGATATGTGGGAGACACACGTCGACGGATTGCCGACTTCGGGTGAAATCACTCTGGGAGAAAAGGGGATATGTTGAACAAGAACTCCTGAAGGCCGGAGAATTGGAGTTCATCTGAGTCATCCATCAAATGAGGACAGGTGTAAATAGATCCTCCATTTCGAGAGATAGTTACTTCGGAGGAGAAAGGCGTTGGAGTATTTGAAGTGATTTGTAGTCGTTGATTTGTGGGAGACACGTGTCGATAGATCGTTAACTTCAGGTGAAAGCATTTCGGGAGAGAGCCAGTGTGGAGAGGTAGAAACTCTCGAATGCCAAAGTCCCAAAGTAAACCAGGACCATTGATCTGGAAGGATGCGTGGCGCACGATCCTTGGATCCAGAAGAAAATGATCAAGGAGAAAAAGGTTGCAGAAACGTCTGAAGCTCCCGAATGTCGAAGTCTCGAAATGAAACTAAGCCGTCGATTTACAATGGGCGCATGGCACTTGATCTAGAACTTCGGGTACATAGTATTTTGAGAGGAAAGGTTGCGTGAGCGTTTGGGACTCCCAAATGCCGAAGTCCTGAAGTGAATCAGGACCATCGAACTCCCCGAGAACACGCGGCGTCGGATGGTGCACTTGGAAGGATTAGTACTCCAAAGGTTTTGCGAGGAGGTGCTTCGAATTTTGCCAAATCCTAGAGGCCCGAAGTCATCGAGGGTCATTGATATTGAGGGAGAGTAGGGACCGTTGATCTCTTTGCGCCAGTTCGTAACTTTGCTAGTTTGGATTTCGAAGGAATTGGTGTGTGATGAATCAAAAAATCCCGAAGCCTGAAGTTCCGAAGCACTGGAATAGGCGCCTATGGCCTTGGCATTCGGTCATAACTCGTGGTCATATGCGATGGTCGCCAAAGAAGGAGGGGCTAGACCCCAATTTACAAATTAGAGACCATGGATAGAGGATTTGATTAATTAAGGAGAACGAAATTCTTACGCCCCACCATAGGTGTATTACAACAACAAAATGCATTGGTTGAGAGGTAAAATTGTATTATCATAGAGATGGTCCAATATATGATGGAGAATAGGTGTGAACTCCTAATAGGTTTTGGGCTAAGGAAATATTCACTGTAGTGTACCTGCTAAATTGATCTCCAACAATGGTGGTGAACTAGAAAAACCCAAAGGAAGCCCATAGTAAGTCATCTTAAAGTCTTTGGTTCTACTACTTATTCTTAGATTCTAGATGAGAAGAGAACAAAGTTAGAACCTGAGAAAGAAACATATGATCATAAGGTACACCAATAGTCATAAAGCCTATAGATTGGTTGATGTTGACACAAATTAGTTAAGCTTCAGTGGAGATGCCATAGTTGATGAGGAAGTTTGACCTTTCCAAACTTCTTTCAAGATAAAAATCATAGAACAATTGCTTGTTTTAGCTAAGGATTTAGGAATCCAACTTTAGGAAGATCCACCTAAAAGGGGGGAAGATTCTAAGAATGAGGAGTTTTTGGGATGTAATTTTGATGATACCAATATAGCTACTGGTAGCCCAGATGATGGTCACAACTTCAATAGGGAAGATCCTAAGAAGAGACCAAAGTGGTGGCACAACACCACTACAGATGTTTGGGTAGGTGAAATAATCAAGGGATGATCATCGAGAGGTAAGAGAAAACAACAAAAAAACATGGTTAAATTTTCTCTAATGGCCAATGCTAAGGAAGAATGAGCCATAGGTGCTTGAGTAGGGAACATGGAGACTTGAATAGGAGAAGGCCATGGGAGTTGAACATGAAAATCTAATGAATAATCAAACTTGCCTGATCTCATAGCTCTTCCCCCAGGGAAGAAACCCATTGGTTGAAAATGGGTATACAAGGTCAAGTACAAGGCATATGGCACACATGAGAAGTATAAGGCGCGAATGGTCACAAAAGGGTTCTCTTAGTGACATGGCATTAAATATGATGAAACCTTTTCTCCTACCGTAAAGATGATCACTATTCGATTAGTTCTAGCTATGACAACATAGTTTGGTTGGAAGGTCCATCAAATGGACATGAAGTGTGCCTTCCTCAATGGATATTTGGAGGAAGAGGTCTACACCTATCAACAATAGGTTTTTCAGGTTTTTCATGGTTGTGACACTAATAGGGTTGAAGATGAAAAAAACTTTTCTCACTGGTGTAGTCATCAATCTTCTTCTTTACGCTGATGATATCATTCTTATGGCAAGGAGTCCCCATGATCTTGAAAACCAACTAAGAATCCTCAAGGATTTTTGCTCCAATATGGGTATGACTGTTAATACTGATAAGACTAAGGTCATGATTATTAAATCCAATAAGATCCCTTATGATGCCTTTGTATATGACAACAACAACTTGGAGGAAGTGACTTCATACAAATCTTTGAATTGATATTCACCACAAGCTCAATTGGAATTATAGCATTGGGAAAAGGATTATTGGGGGATATAAAGCTTATTATGGGCTTGAAAACAATTGCAAATCAATTGATCTTTGGAGTTGGGATAAGAAGAAACTCCTCTTTAAGACTCTTGTTACACCTGTTATTCTTTATGGATGTGAAGTCTGGGGTTGTAGTATCTCTCGTGAATCTTAGAGAAAGATAGAGCAAATACAAAAGAGTTTTATAACCTATAATCTCAAAATTAAAAGAAATACGCCCTATCCCATCCTCCTCTTAGAAACAAGCATCTCCTCCATTGAGAGCATGACTATGACTAGATACCTAATGTATAAGAACAAGTTAAACAACACGGAAGACAAGAGGCTACCTAAAATTGCTTCAAAATCAAGTCATAACCACCATTGACTCAAGCAAGGATGGCATAAAGACGCCCAATCTTGGCTAAACTATTGGGGAATCATGGAAGAAACCATTTTGCAGAATAAAGATACTATTAAAAAAAACGTCAAATCAAAATTTAAGGAAAAAATGTGGTGTTATAAAGAGTTAGAGGAAAAAAGAAAATTAAGGTATTATAAATATGTAATGAACCCTAATCTAGAAGATCAAAATTATTTATATGTTTTGCGAAGTGTAAAGAAAAAAATAAGCATTGCTAAGATAAGAATAATTTCTCACGAGCTCCATAGTAAAACGGGGCGTTGGTCAATTCCTAAAACGCCATGGGATGAAAGAGTGTGTCACCTTTGTGACACTAAGAAAGTTGAAGATGAAAAGCACTTTCTCTTAGATTGTCCAGTCTATACCCATATTAGATCTCATTTTCAAAATATTTATCACACTACCAACCTTCATAACCTCTTAACTCAACAAAAGTATGGTGATCTTGAAAAGCTTCTCTTAATGCTTTTCGAGCACAAAAACAAAATTCTAAAGCATCACAAGTGATCACTTATCCTCTTAATCATCATCATCATCATCATCATCCACATTAAATCTTAATGTGTAAATATTTGCTACAATAACGACCCTCCTAACCTTTTAACTCATCAAAACTATGGTGATTTAAAAACCATTTTTCTTAAATATCTTCCACCACAAAAAATAAAATTTTAAAGCAAACCAACTAATTGCTTATATTTTTCTGAAAAATCCTATAATTGATAATTAATATGAATGAATATTAATAACCACCACCATCATCATATCTCATCCAATTATAAATATATTTACACTAAAATATATATATATATATATATATATATATATATATATATATAAAAGTGATTATACACGCACTTCGGCCATTCCTCACCCCTGTAATGACATAACATTATACCCACTTTTTCCTTTGTTTGCACGTTACAGCTAACCCCACTCCTGAAATTAAGAATTAGATTACATTAATGTGTTTACACCTACGTTTCCTTTTACGTACTGTAACACATATCGCATGCATGCAAGAAACAGTTCGTTCCAGAAAAAAAAAAAATAGAAAATGAAGTGCCAAAGTCCGTGTCAACTTCCGTTCGAGAGCTGGGATAGTATTTCCTCATGTGGAATCTAAAATGCACTATATATTGCCACAGATAACAAGTCTAGGTCGTGGCAGAGAATCACTCAGTGCTCTTAATTGCATTGCATTGGAGAGGAGCCGAGGCGACTGTTAGCGTTATAAGTATTTCAGTAGAGTTAAGAGAAGAGGTAGTAATATTACATCATGAAGGCCCTCGTTTTGGTTGGCGGTTTTGGAACCCGCCTGCGTCCATTGACACTCAGTGTCCCCAAGCCTCTCGTCGACTTTGCCAATAAGCCTATGATTCTTCATCAGGTACAGCCTACTCCTCATTATAACCCTCTCTCTCTCTTTCTTTCTTTCTTCTGGAACCAACTGATTTTTTGAACAGATTGAAGCACTCAAAGCCGTCGGTGTTGATGAAGTTGTGCTGGCTATTAACTACCAGCCTGAGGTAAATTATAGTTTCTGTTTTTCACAACTTGCTATTTTCTCCTCTTTCAAGCCCAGTAGACTGAGAAGATATCTTATGCTTGATGCAGCTTATGATGAGCTTCTTGAAGGAGTTTGAAACGAAACTCGGGATCAAGATTACCTGCTCTCAGGAGACAGAGCCCATGGGCACTGCTGGCCCTTTAGCTCTTGCAAGGAGCAAGCTCATAGATGGATCTGGAAGGCCATTTTTTGTTCTCAACAGTGATGTCATCAGTGAATACCCATTGAATCAAATGATTGAATTCCATGCCAAACATGGAGGAGAGGCATCCATCATGGTGACCAAGGTATATGATTTTGTTTTAGTTGGTATCTTTTTTTTATACAGTTTGAGTGAGCCTAATGGTTAAGGAGATGTGTTTTCTTCTAAGAGATCACAAGTTCAAATCCAGAGGGGATAGGGTATGTATACCTCTGTAGACTTTACCAGTCAAATCGTTGGCAAAAGAGATCTCTTATCCCACAAACAAGAAAGTCTGACACTAATTTAATGTGTGATGTGGCTTGACCATAACCTTAAAAATAGATTATTATTATTATTATAATTTCAATTTTCAAATTCTTCCTCTTTTACAAAATTAAACTCAGAAGGATTGATCTCTTCCTTCGTCTCTTAGGTTGAAGATCCGTCAAAATATGGTGTTGTTGTTCTTGATGAGGAGACTGGACAGGTAGAGAGATTCGTTGAGAAGCCCGAGATGTTTGTTGGCAACAAGATCAATGCGGGAATATACCTTCTGAACCCTACTGTTTTGGACCGGATCGAGGTGAGACCCACTTCCATAGAAAAAGAAGTGTTCCCAGAAATTGCGCGAGAGAAACAACTGTTTGCTATGGTGTTGCCTGGTTTCTGGATGGATGTTGGGCAACCCAAAGACTATATTTCAGGCTTAAGTCTCTACTTAGATTCTCTTAGCAGAAGTTGCTCAGATAAATTGGCAAAAGGGTCTAACATTGTTGGAAATGTGATAATTGAGGAGAGTGCAGAGATTGGTGAGGATTGCCTGATTGGGCCGGATGTGGCCATTGGGGCTGGTTGTGTGATTGAGGAAGGAGTGAGACTGTCGCAGTGCACTATTATGCGTGGAGCACACATCCAGAAACATGCTCGTGTGTGTGGAAGCATAATTGGTTGGAAGTCAAGTGTTGGTAAATGGGGTAGACTGGAAAACCTGACAATTCTGGGGGAGGACGTCCATGTTTGGGACGAGGTATACAGCAATGGAGGTGTCATCCTTCCTCATAAAGAAATCAAATCCAGCATCCTCAACCCATCCATTGTCATGTGACTGGAGGTCTGGTAGCAATGCGCTATAAAAATAATAATGATACTTTCCCTTGTTTCAGCCGAGGAGGACTGGTAGCAATGGTATATCAAATAATAATGATATTTTCCCTTCTTCCAGCGTTGGAGAAAGACGGGGCACGATAGTTTATTTCACTGGTTCTGTTTTCTCCAAGTTTTCTTGTGAATGCTGTATCTGTCAAATTGTATGAAGAAATTTCTGAAAGTATTTCAACATATTAATTTAGAAATTCCTGCGAGTATTTCAAGATATTAATTTATAAATTTCTGAGAATATTTCAACATCCCAATGTTGAATTCCAAATAATCAATTATTGTTTTTCCAAGTCACACTTCTCAATATAGAATTCCAAAAATAAAACATAATAAATATTTATCTCATGTTGCACATTGTATTGCCATTCATATATATATATAAACAAGGAATACATTACATCATAGTTTCTATGAATTATAAAGTGTTTCCATTATAAATAATTAGCATAAAACTTTGTAAAAATAAACCATATAAAATGTTTAGAATATTTACAATTATATTATTGTAAAATCATTATATATATATATATATATATATATATATATATATATATATATTCATTAATTTAATGAAAGTTAATTATACATGTTATTAATGCAAGAATCAATGTAAAGTCTTTAGAATTTAGGATAAGGAATATAACTATTAAAGTTGGAATAAGTTTGAGATGCTATAGTTGTGTAAGGGGAAGAAATAAAAAGTTTACAAGTGTTTTTTTTTTTTTTTTAAAGAGAAGGAAAAACATATTTTCCAAATTAATTATAAATGATTTATAATTTTTTAAAATCAATTGTCAAAGTGGACTTGAGTTTTAACTTATTGTTTTTATTTTTTAATACAAAGTTTGGTAAGACATAGCCTAAACAACTATATAAAGGAGAACATTTTTATAATTTTTAATAAATAAAAATAGATAACTTTATAATATCAAAATATTAGTAAAAATTTAACCTATAGGTGTAATGAAGAGATATTCTCACTCATTGTTTTATTGAAACCACCAAAAAACTTTCAATTTTTTGTTATTGATTGTATCCTGTAACCAATCTTTGTTTGATTTAAAATATAGGCTCAATCTCATAAATTATGGATGACGCCAATAAGTACTCTTCCATCGAAAACATGTAAGACAAGTACCACTAAGTTTAATCATGAGAAATATAATGATGCTCACTTTGTTGATCTTAAAATATTGCAAATAATAGGATCAAAAAGAAATAATGGGATAATCAAGTGTTTGATTTACCTTTTTTTTATTGTGCGGAAGTAAGTGTATACAGATATAAATGAAAGTGATGGAATTGTAGATGCTTGGATAATAAGAGTTAGTTAAAAGTGTGCAGAAGTTATCATCTATGAGAAGTAAAGGAACCGAAGTTTTGTGCATAGAATATCATATCTAACATTGGACTATGTATAAGAAAAAAACATACACATCGAGCAGAAACAAATTTTCACTTTGACTCTTTGTATTGTGCGGAAGTGAATTTGTCTGGATATAAAGGAGAGTAATGGTCAAGATGTGTTGGAAGCAATGCAAACTATGTGGAGAGCAATGTAAAGTGTGCATATGTTGGCATGTGTGAGAAGCATACTAGGTAAAGTTCTCGACACATAATATGATATTTGGCATCTGACTAGGTAAACTTAGTAGAAAGCAATATGCAAAGAAAAAATTGTGAGAGAAGCAATGCGAAGTGTGTTGATGGGAGGATTCACTCATATCCATGTTCCTATAATTGTTGGCAGTAGACATGGAATTTAACATAGAACTATGTAATAAAAACATATCACAAAACTTTGTAAAGAGGTTGCATAGATGAATATGCAGAGAAGTGATGCCGACTGCAGCCAATGTAGGATGTGTCAGAAGCAATGTGGGGTTCATAGAAGCCAGGATGTTCGTGAGACAATGCAACTTATACATAGCTTAGGATATGCGGAAAGCATATGTGATCGAATTCCGTGTGCAATATATGTTGCTTGTGTAGACTATATGCGGGGGCCAAGATGTGCGAGAACAATGTAAAGTGCGCTAACACTACCATTGGCTTAAATCTATGTAAAATTTTAATAAAGAGCTATGTTAAGTACGCAAAAATATTGCTTAAATCTATGTAAAGTACGAAAAAAGTACAAAAAAAGTACTATGCATATAGAGCTGATCTTTCATTTCTCCTCAACCATGAGGATCCACGTGATGTGCCACATACCACCGAAGAAAACATGATGTATACTATCCATCCATGTGTGTTGTATCTGCATGTGCATTGTCCTTCATGTCCAAATACCTTCATCAATCTTGTGGTCCAAAATCCATGACTAGGGTTGACATCAATGACAACAACCAATCTTCCAACAATCTCCCCCTTTGTCATTGATGGCAACACTCATGCTCCCCCTATCATCATGATCCCAATTTCTCTCCCCCTTTGCCATCAATGGCAAGGGGTAGGGATTTCTCCCCCTCAGTTTAATGGAAAAAGGTAACTCTCTTCTTTGGGGCTGCTCCCCCTGAACATGTGGCACTCAATAATACTTCATCCTTATTTTTGGTCTTTGGGACTTTTTCTTCCTTGGAATCCTTTTCTGTGGCTTCTGTATTCTCTCTCTTCTTCATGTATATGTTGTTCGGTCTTCTTGTTGCAGTTGCAACCAATCTTCCTGAGTTATTTTCTCTGATTTTACATTTTCGGGAGTCAAACGTAAGAATGTATCCTTGATCACACATTTTACTAACACTGAGTAGATTATGCTTCAAGTCTTCAACCAATAGGACATTCTTTGCTTTTACATTTTTTCTTCCAAGCTCTACTACACCTTCTCCAAGTATTTTTGTAGATGAGTCATCTCCAAATGCAACATTGCCACCCTTTCTGTTCAAGCTGATGAATTTTTCTTGATCCCTAGTCATGTGTGAAGAACATCCACTGTCTATGTTCCATTCATCTTCTTCTTTACATTCTTCAGCGGTTAATGCTATTCGAAAATCTTCATTGTTTGGAATCTCTTTCCTTCTCCATACGATGGTTGGCATAGGGACATCTTCATTCATATATCTACAATCTTGTGCTTTGTGACCAAGATAATTACATTTGTAGCATACAATATTTTTGTCCATCAATGGGGAAAATGAATTATAACTTCTGTTGACAAATCCAAAATTATTTCCATATATTCTATTTACACCATTAATGTTTCTTGCGTATTTGTTCCTTTCATTGATTCTGCAATTAATTTCCTTATGTCCAAACGTTTTGCAAGTATAACAATGACCAATAAATAAATTTTGATACCTTGGAGTAAGTGGCCTTCTTTGTGATGTAGTCCATCTGGGTTCATGATCTACTCTTTTGTAGTTTCCTTCATACTGATTGAAGCTTCTTTGATTCCTGAAGGTAGGAGGTCTTCTTGGATATTCATCTCTTTTGTAATCATTCCTTCTTTCTGGTATCCTGGTCCACTTCTCATCAACTGTCTGTGTAGCTCTTTCTTCAATCTTCTTGTTGGCATTCTCATATTCTTTGTATGAAGTTTCACCCATGCATCCAAGATGTGTTAAGTCTTTTGGCACTTGAGAGTTTCTTAAGCTCTTCCTCAATAAGACAACTTCTTGTTCAAATTTCTCACAATCTTCTTCTTTCTTCATCATTTGGACCTTCTTTACTTCTCTTATTCTTCTTGTTTCTTCGAGTAGAGTTTTCAAGGAAATGGTTTCTTCTCTTAGTTTCTCAAAGTCTTCTAATTGTTTCTTCAAGATTACAACTGTCTTTTCATAACTACCCAATTCACTTCTTAGTTTTCTACGCGTGTCTTTGAGCTTGCTATTTTCAATCTCAACATGCTTCAATTTTTTAAGATTCTCATCTTCTTGTTGAATCATTTTTGCTTCATGATTTTCTTATTTTTCATTGGAATTTTATTCTTTAGTGTCATCTCTTTCAATCCTTGGATGAGGACATTCAAATTCAACATGTCCTACTCCTTCACAATTAAAGCAAAAGAACTGATCTCTATTTTCTTCTTTAAAATCTGAGATGTTGTAATTTGCTTCAACTT
Organism: Picea mariana; assembly: GCA_032191745.1. Classification (NCBI taxonomy): domain Eukaryota; kingdom Viridiplantae; phylum Streptophyta; class Pinopsida; order Pinales; family Pinaceae; genus Picea; species Picea mariana. Next base: position 57,726 of record JASDQU010102301.1, on the reverse strand, counting down.
CTTCTTCTTCTGCTTCTTCCCTTACATAAAGGTCTTATAGTTTTTCCCAAAGCTCTTTTGCTAATGCACATGATCCCACCTTGGATTTCAGTGAATCTGTCAATCCATCCAGGATGGTATCTATTGACAATTTGTTGCTCCATTTTGCTTCCTTCTGAGCTGTAGTCTTTGGTTTCTTCAAAGCATTATATCTTGAAGCAACTGAGAACCAAACATCTGCCCCAAGAGCTTTCAAGTAAGTTTCCATTCTATTACTCTAGTATTCAAAATTGCTTCCATCAAATGGTGGAATCCCATTTGGAATGTTGTCTTCCATTTCTGCATAGGATCTTCCTTCCAATGGTTAAACTGTATTGAAGGTAACCTGCTCTGATACCAATTGTTGATACTGAGAGGGGGGTGAATTAGTATCAAGTACAATTTAAAACCTTTTTCAAATTATGCTTAAACCATTCAATTATATCCAATGAGAAATGAACAATAGTATAAGATTTACACCAATACACCACAATACACCTTGCACAATATATGAGAAATAATCAATATTTATTGTTCAAGGGAGTAATGACTTCCAAAGGTAGCTACAACTTCCAAATGTAAAGGGAGGGAAAAACCTCCAAGAAGAAGATACAATCCTCCAATATCAAGAGATATTTGAACTCTCCATCCTTGCCCATTCCTTCCACCCAAGAATATATGAGAGATAATAAAAATTTACATTAAATCATCACCATCAACCAACCATCACATAGAACCTGATAATGCTTCCTGAGACTTCTTCAATTTATGAAATTATTATATTCTTGGAATACTATGATCCTATAGATAATATTACTCAATGTATTCTCTGAAACTTCTCCAAGTTTCACTCCTTGAATCCTCCAAAAAAAGAAGTTATAGAGAGAATGGTAGACCTTGTTCAATTCTGGTTTATTCAGGAGACCGAACTTGTACATAATGCCCCATGCTCAATATTTAACATAAGATTCTAAAACTCACACACATGAAACTAAAGTCCATACTATTTCCAATGCAATTTATCCCACTTCATTTGAATTCTCTATGAAGAAGTTATGACTGTTTTACCCAGAACACCTGTTTATTGACTAGCTTAAGGACTGGTCAAAAACCCTATCTTCCACAGAGTGTATCTCCATAATTGTAGCGAATCAAGAGCTGAAAATTTTACCACAGGTACCTTGATATGTCTTCTCAATACCATATCAATTTCACTATCTGAATCGTTCTATAAAAAACGTTATAGAGAAAATGGTAAGATGACCTGAAAATAACATACATTAGAACACATCACCAAAAGACTTCATCCTCCCTTGAAATTCAGCCTTCTTTACTTCTGATTTCCTCTGAAATTTGACTTGTGTATCAAATGAATGTATAATGATATGTATTTATACAATTTATGTCACTTCCTTTTAACATTAGGGCTGACTTGACACTTTCTTATTTTGTAATTCTTTTCTTTAATTATCTTCAGGGCCTACATATACTTCCTTCTTTGTTAAGAACCAAATATCAATATAGCATAGAAAATCCTTAGAAAAAGTACTCAACGCCTTGAAAAAGAGATAATTTCAGATAATAAGCCTCTTCGACGGGGCAACCTCCTTTTACCCCACTTAAAGGTTCAAGTACAAGATGATTCAAAATGAAAATGTCTCCTTGGTATATATAGGAGACTAGGAGGTATAATTACAACTAATGGCCTAAAGCCGACATAAATAAAATAAAATTACTAATATAATATGCCCCAATTAATGGGTAATGAGCCAATATTAGGGCTTAACATGCCCCTCCCCTTAAGACAAGTGTTGTCTGCAACACTTGAGTAACCCTGGATGCTTCTGTATAAAAGACTCATCTTCCCAAGTGGAATCTTCAACCAATAGTTTCCTCCATTTAATGAGATACTCTGAAATGGATCTATTCCTCAGCTGGTGAATTCTTGCGTCAGTGATGGCTTCAAGCTCCAATATGATTTTTCCTTCCTCATCAAGTTCTGGCAATATAGTTTGAACTGGGATCTTTTCGCCTATAACCTTCTTTAAGCATGAAACATGGAAAACTGTGTGTACTTGTGAAGATGCAGGTAGCTCCAATTTGTATGCCATAGTAGCAATCTTTTGCAACACCTTATAAGGGCCATAGTACTTTGGTGATAATTTATTATCCTTCTTGGCTTGCTTGAGAGATATCTGTTTGTATGGTTGTATTCTTAAAAATACCCAATCCCCTACTTCAAAACTTCTTTCACTACGATGTTAATCTGCTTGTTGTTTCATGCGATTCTGTGCCATGGTCAGGTTGTCCTTTAAGATTTGGAGAACTTGTTGTTGATTTTCGATGTGATCTTCCACTGTTTGAACCTTAGATTTTTCTTTTAGATAAGAAGTGATGGAAGGAGGGTGGTATCCATAAAGTGCCATAAATGGTGTCATTTTTGTTGCAGTATGAAAGGAAGTGTTATACCACCATTCTGCTAAGGGTAACCATTTGAACCATTGTGTTTGTTTATCAGAGACAAAGCAATGAAGGTATCCTTCAAGACATTTGTTCACTATATCGGTTTGTCCATTAGATTGAGGATGATAGGATGAGCTATGAGCCAATTGAGTACCCAAACAAGAAAATAATTCTGTCCAAAAATGTCCAGTGAAGATGGGATCTCTGTCACTTACAATAATCTTTGGGCTACCATGTAGATTTTGAATTGTCTCCATGAATGCGGTGGCAACTGTACTAGCTTTGAAGGGATGAGAGAATGCACAAAAGTGTGCGTACTTGGTCAGTCTATCAACAATCACCATGATGACACTCTTTCCTTCAGACTTTGGTAACCCTGTGATGAAATCCATG
>JASDQU010102301.1:9346-25510 GCA_032191745.1 Picea mariana | reverse complement strand
ACAAAATGAACAGAGCAGAAATGAAATGGATGGTGAGAGAACTCGGTACTACACAGCTGATGAACTGGTGATCCAAGACTAGGCTTAGAAGCATCTGAGCAGCGTAACTCTACTCTGAATTCCCTGCTGAAACAATGAGCCTTCACTTCTTTTTATAGCCATTTCCAGGCGGTCATGTAACTAGTTCCCGGTGTAGACACAGGCTAGTTTAGGGTTTGCTTAAGCCATAAATTCGCCGTTTTTGCAGGACCGACCCTGATCTGGATGTCAAATCATCTCGGGCGAAGGTCTATTGGCAGTCGGGAGGCCGACTTAAGCATTTAATGTGCCGTATTAGCAGATGCACGGATTTTTATGTGGACAGTCGCGCATCGGGCGCTTAAGCGCGCACAACACGTTCTTATCCCGCGCATACGTGCGCACCTTACTGATGTGAAGTGTCTTTCAATTTTTGTATAGTTTCTGACCCCTCTGGAATGCTGTGAACAGTGCCATGAATGACTTCATTGCTGTTTTGATGATGTAGAGTTCTTGTTGATGTGTGCAGATGATGTGGAGTTCTTGTCGCCATGTGCAGACGAAATTTCAATGATAACAAATAGTATTCTAGGTTTTCACACATGGATTGTTATAACCCTAATTTGCACCAAACATGCATACCTAGTAGCAGACCATCTTACTTACTATTTTTTCCAAGCAATACTGAATAACTCTTCTTTAAAACCAAATTTTTGAATATGTACGCACCCTACACCACTACTTCCTGCATATGTACATTAGCTTCACCATTACTGCTCATGTACGTACGCTAGTTGCACCATTACATCCCGTGCATACCCACAAAAGTTGCAAAAAATAAAAAGTTGCAATGGAATACAGGATTTTGGGTAGTTTTCTAACCAATTGACCGCCCATACCCCATCACCCAACTGAATAACTATATTTTTGGCATATAAAAGAAGATGTTGGGGTCCCATTTCAAGGAGAAGCACGAAAGCAGTGAAACTCTACCCATTTCCCAATCCCCCCTTGCCCCAAGAATTTGCAGCCACATTGTGAGTTTTGAGCTAGAATTCCCTATTCTTGCATTTTTTCCTCATCCATAAGCCTATGCCCATTCTCTAGAGAGAAGTGTTAAAGAAGAAGGATACATGGAAGAAGTTGGAGCTTGGTGAAGAGGATCCCAGGACTGGGTTCGAGGAGCAGTTGCCAATCTCATTTTGTAAGTGACTTTATGAGATTAATATAAAGAAGTACTTTTGCCATCCCGCCATACGATGTGTTTTATCTGTATGATTGATTTACATTTTGTTATGAAATCTAACCCATTAGTTCATATATATAATGCATGTTCATAGTTTCTTATTTGTCTTTTGGTGAATGCAGGTCAGCCTTGGGAGGAGATTTGCAGTCGAGAAGCGACCAAACACATTGTGATCGACATCGGATGTGGAGTTTAAGGTAGGACTACTGGATCCCTATACTTTGTACTTTATATATGAATGTGGGGTATTGTTGGGATAGTTGTTAAAAGTAGGATAATTTAGACGGTTAGCTCTGCTTGCAATTTAGAACCCTAGTGTAGTCCGTAGTGGGGTTTTCCCACTATAGCAGAATTGGCGATCGTACTGGGGAGCCTCTAAGGTTTTTAGGGGATTTTTGTTTTTGGGTATCTTTAATTAGTTTATTTATTGTTTCTTGAATTTCTGCATCTTTAAGGGATTCTGGTCTTCCATACCAGTACTCCTTGCCTAGTTTGCTTGACTGTTAGTTTTTATTTTTAGAGAAGTCACAGAGGTGTACACAACCTGCAGTGGGTTTGCACACGTACATATGCGCCCTATCTTTGGACAACCCGTGTACATACACAGGCTGTTGAAGTATCAGTTGCGTGCCTATGTCAGGAAAATATTTTTTAAAGAAGAGGCAGTCATCCTCTTCCCTGAATGAAGACATATTTCTCAGGGGTTTTCTTGATTTAGCCCTGGTCTTTGTTTCTTGTAGTCTTTGGCCTAGGTCTGACAACAGTTAGCTTTTTCTTTATCAAGATTTCTTGTTTTCTTGATTAGGGTTTGAGACAAGTTTTGTGAGTTTTTTCTGATTAACTTGTTTAGTATTGTCAGTAACTCTCTGCGAACCGCAGTAGACTAGAAGTTGGTTTTTGGTCTCATCTTGTCTTCACTTTTCCCTTTTTACTTTCTTTAAAAGAAAAGAAAATAATTCATTTTCAAGTTTCTTACTTTGGAGCTTAAATAAAAAAAAGTTTTCAGTTTCTTGTTTGGTTAAGTAGTTAGGTTAGTTGTTTTTTCAGGAATAAGAGAGCCTTCTTAAGTTCTTTATTGAATACTTAGGACTTTCAGTAGCTCACAGTCAAGCAAAATTTAGTTTTAAGTTTTTCTTTTAAAATATCTTAAAGAGAAAAGTTAGTTAGAAAAGTTGGTTAAAGACTGTTCAATTTGTAAATCTTTGTTTGTTGAAAAATAAGTAATTTTGTTTCCAACATTTGTTATTCTCTTTCATCTCTTTATAAACACCATCAGTTTCATTTTCGTTCCTTAACTTAAGATAAACCATTTAAAATCAACGTTGAATTAAAATTAATCAGACTTTGTGTTTGTAGGGTCCATTAACTAGATTAGGCTAGAGCCTTCATTTAGGTTGGAGAGGAAACTCTTCAAGGCTATAAAACAAACATAGGATTCTGTGCTAGGGAGTGAAAAAGTCCAGTGACGTGGAAACTATCTGGGACCCCCTTCTAACACAGGGGATAAACATGAGGTCACGTGCAGAAAGGTAGCAGAGATAACCCCTCCAAAGCCAGACCAATCGTAGCGGAGGAATGAATATAGAGGACTTATCTTGGGATTACGTTGATCGAATTTTCCACAAAGCTTCATGGGTCTCAAATCCGTTCGAGGTCCGCACTCGTCTTCTAGAACACCTTCTTTTGATACCATCGATAGGTTTCGAGCTTGATACCATGCTCATTGTGGTCCATCTGACTGTTGACTGTACCCGCCTGGTAGTTATTCATGAGCTAGCAACTTAGTTGCCTTTGATTTCAGGGACTTACACAGGTGACTACGGGGGTATACCGCGGTACCTAGGGAAGACGTCGGACCACACTTTGTAGAGTATACCCAGAGGGTGCTTCCATGTTCGAGTTTCACTTGCACCGGTAAATTTCTCTATTGTTGGTTGTTGTAACTGTTCTTCCAATTAGTAATAGTGGTTTGCTTGCTGAATCTCATAGGAACGTTTGCTAGTGCATGTTTTGGTATTCAACATTAGAAATCCTTAGTGTGTCATTGATCTTCTCAAACAGTGGAATATCAAGAGCTCCACCGGTCGAGAAGGCTTTTGGTCCTACCACCGGTTAGCTTGGAGCCACCATCGCCACCACAAAGGCGAAGAATTGACCAGGAAGGGTCATTTGAGGTGAATGGGCCACCAGAAGCTATACCTGAGCAGTCTTCGAGAGGAGAACATTCATTCTCAGAGGGACCAACTATTTTTGACCTTGGAGCGGAAGCTCTCGGTTCATATAAATCTCCAATCACTGACTTTTCGGTGCCACTTATGATATAGATTTCCCCTCCAAAGGTAACACATCACAAGTGTCAGATAATCTTGCAAGCAACGATCGAAGAAAATGCTGCTACTTTGGTAGGGACTCCTCATAATCCCTCTACAACTGCCACAACTGGGGGCATTCCACCTCCTAACTCACCTTCGCAGGTTCGGGCCACTATGGTCTTGAACGCCTCTACCTCAGGAAGTGGTCCGATTCCATCCATGGTGACAATCACTAAACCATTTATACAGAGTGAGATGGGCCCTCCATTTTCATATGGGATGCCCAAATTTGACACGAACTTGGTCCTTTCCTACTCTACTTTACAGACTTTGGGTCTGGGGGCAGGCAGCTCAAACGCTCCTCTACAAGGGTCCATGGGGGGAACCTTAGCCCCTTATAATTATTTCCCTTATGGTAGGGGTCATATACCTTCGTCGTCTCCCTCGCTCGACAATGCTCCTTAGCAACCCATATAGCCGACCATGAACTACAACTTGTCTGGAGTAGGAAGTCAAGGACCTTATTATAGTACCACACCGGTGGGTTCTTTGTCATTCTCTCTGTTCAACACATTTGGTAACAACACATTGTCGTCAACTTCCATCTCTTCTGGGGGAAACCCTAGTTTTGGATCACAAAAGCCTTCATAAGATACTATTCCTGCATAGGTGGCACACACTTCTCAAGGACCTTGGAATTTGTGGTAGGGATCAGTTCCCTCATCAATGATGCCAACTAGGGGAAACGCCTTCCATGGTCAATGGAACCCTGGGAAAGGATTAGGACCTATGCTCGTCAAATCGATAGGGGGGAAACCCTTTCCAAAACCTTTGGAACACTACGTTAGGAGCAATCCATTCTCATCCCTCAACATCCTACTATGAGAGTAAGCCAATGATGTCTCAACAAGCACAACATACGAATGTCGGCCTCAACCATGGTTTTTACCAGAACCCAGGCCAACAACCTAACTTTACCTGGCAACCTGGTGCCAACCAAATCCCAGGCTCCTATCTTCCTATACATACTCAACAACCTAAGCTACCGTTTCTCGCAACTTTGTGTTTTCCAGACTTGTCAAGATTATTGAATGACCCAATCTGTCACGATCCACATTGGCCTACTATGCCAACCAAGTTTCCCTCGAACATTCCAAAGTTCGAAGGAAATCCTAATGAATATCCAGGCGATCATGTGACCACATTTCACTTATGGTGTGTAAGTTTTAAACCTGCGAAGTAAAGAAATGCATATAGATTCTTAAGCAATACAGAAATTAATCAATGGCTCATACACAGAGTACACAAAGATTTTTACCGGAAACCCTCAACCGGGAAAACCTTTCTTATTTTCATTATCTCAAATTTCACCATTCACCATACAATATATACAATGTTTTTATGTATTCCGTAGATACCAAAACCCTAATCCCTTAATCCAAGATTAATTTACAAATCAGCTAAAAATAGCAAAATCCGCTAAAAATAGCAAAAACCGCCCAAAAAACCGCACAAATCTAGGTGAAGGGATCGTCAGACGCAGTTGTCGTATCTGACGCACCCACACACACACACATGCAAAGAATATAACACATACCCAACATGGTGCTCATCCAACTCTTTGAGAGACGACTCCATCTAGTTGTGTCTATTTCAATGCACTCTTATCAGGAGTGCCGTGAAATGGTACATCGAGCTCGACCGCTCAAGATACTCTACTTTTGGTGAATTGGCAATGGTTTTCTTAAACCATTTTCAATTACCTGTGAGATACGACGCCGACACAGAACTGTTGGCCAACTTTGAGCAGACAAAGGCTGACCATATCTCTGATCACATCCAAGAATGGCAGTGCCAAAAGAGTTTGATTAAAGTACCAGTTCCACTAGCATTCCTGTTGGAATGGTTCCTTAAGTCTTTGGTACCCCAACTATCCAAGGACGTAGCAATGTTGGGGGTATTTTCAGAGGAAGAAGTGATAATGAGAGCTCAACAACTAGAGCTGGTTTACTCTCAGTCTGGTTTGCTTTACAAAATTTTTCCAGATGCGCCATGGTCTATTCTTGATAAGTCTGGACACAAGTCTGGACCACATGTTGACGGAATTGTTGGTTCAGCACAAGAAAATCCCACTGATCCATTGTCAAACCAATTGCAAAGATTTTCGATATAGAAGACAGTGGCCAACCCAAATCCTAGTTCAGTTTCTCCCCCTGCTCAGATTTTGGATGTACACAATGTGCAATCGACAAACCCAAAGGCCAACCAACAGGCCGAAGGGAAGAAAAAAAAATGAAAGAAGGGTAAGGTGGATAAGAAACCCACCAATAATGCTGGCGAGGGAAACATAGAGAGAAAGAAGTCGAAGTATCCATGTAACCTTTGCACGGAAGACCACTCGAATCACCTATGCCCTCGAATCGTGGAGGCCCAAAAGTTATTGACACAATAACAACTTGCAGTGTTAACAAACCCATTTCCTCATGGGAAAAATTTANAATCCTAGTTCAGTTTCTCCCCCTGCTCAGACGTTGGAATTACACAATGTGAAATCGACAAACCCAAAGGCCAACCAACAGGCCGAAGGGAAGAAAAAAAAATGAAAGAAGGGTAAGGTGGATAAGAAACGCACCAATAATGCTGGCGAGGGAAACATAGAGAGAAAGAAGTCGAAGTATCCATGTAACCTTTGCGCGGAATACCACTCGAATCACCTATGCCCTCGACTCATGGAGGCCCAAAAGTTATTGACACAATAACAACTTGGAGTGTTAACAAACCCATTTCCTCATGGGAAAAATTTAACTCAAGCCTCTGCAAACACGGATGGGGGAAGTCAGGGACCCCCTTCGTCGTCTAGCAATCCCTTGACTTTGAATGTATATATGTTGAAAGGTGAAGCTCACATAGCTACTAGGGAACATGATTACAGAATGCCAATTACTGCCAAAAAGGGAAAAGAAGTCGAAAACCCATCTGTTCCTCTCCATATTGAGAGAATGATGGGTGAAACAATGACACACATCCTGAAAGGGGTGTTCAAGAAAGCTTCACATAATCCAAATGCGAGGGCCGCCCAAAACTACTCTTTGGTGGAGGATTTGTCACAAACCCCTTGCACGATGTCTAGTTTGGAGGTCCTCCACAGTTTCCCTTCATAGAGAAAGGCTTTGCTAGCCACCTTAGGATCCACTGAGACATGTAATCCAAGAACTATCACGCTCAATACAATCGACTTGAAGCCTCATTTCCCATACCACGTCGCATTTTAGATAGTAGTGTCTCACCCCACGAAATCGTCTACCCGGAATATTTTCTGTACGGTGGTTGATGAGGGTGCCACGACATGCGTGATGTCGTTGGCGTGTTGGAAGGCCATTGGCCAACCCGTTCTGTCTCCTTCACCTACTATTCTTATGAATTTCGATGGTCGTTCTTTCAGACCACATGTAATCATTCCTTCTTTCCCCATGCAGTTAGGAGGGAAGACTGTGTGCGTTGAAGTTGAAGTGATCGATGCAACTCTCGACTACAAACTTCTGTTAGGAAGGAGTTGGACATATGACATGCATGTAGTGGTTGACACATTTTTTTGGGTCTTGTTGTTTCCACACAAGGGACGAATTGTGACCATTGATCAATTGTCTTTCTCCAGACCTGACCCTTCATCGGGGGCATCCACGGTCCCGATGATTGATAATACATAGCCTGGCATCATCAACGTGGGGGTTGGTTTGTGCCCAACTCTCATGGGTACTTTCAGTTACCCTCCTCCTTCCAACGATGTCAAAATGATATCGGTTGTCCCCAACTTGCCTAAGGCTGAAATCTTTTCAGTGTCGTCATTTTGCATGACGTACTTTAATGATCCATGGATTCTTCCTTCCCCATCATCCATGATAGAAGGGACAGGGCACCATGGCATGTCCATGCCCTTGTTCATGGAAAAATTTGCGTGCTCTATAGTCCAACAAGCTTTAGCCGATCCCGTTCTGACTCCTGCACCAGAGTTAGATCCTGTTCTCGAGCCTGCCTGGGCTCAAGGTTCCCTTGCCACTACCAATTCGTTACACTTGGTATTTCCCTCTCATGAGGAAATTTTAGAGGCATTGAATGGTTTGAACAAACCCTTGGATGATCTCCATCACAAATCATACTTCCTCCCATATTTAGGAAAAATAGAGGCAAGAGAATTTGTGTTGACTATGACTGGAGATAGGTATTGTCCTATCAACCCTTTGGTTACACACGTAGTTTATGCTGAGGGTAATATGGAAACCATCACTAAAATCATACCTATTAATATCTCCAGAACCCTTGGCATCGTGGAGAATGTCTTCATCGAGGCAGACTTTTCCCCTGTGGAGATTCAGATATATACAGATTTATTTAAAGAATTCCACGACGTTTTTTCCCAGTCTTACGAGGAAATGCCAGGCATTGATCCAAGGATCGTTGAACATGAAATCATGACTTACCCTGATGCTAAGCCAATCCGACATAAGCTTCGTTCGGTTAATCCTCGGAAAGCAACAACTATTAAGGCTGAAGTAGAGAAACTACTCAAAGCTGGTTTCATCTACCCCGTCCAATTGACTCAATCAGTTTCAAATCCCATTCCAGTCAACAAAAAGCAGGGTACGATTCACGTATGTACATAATTCTTTGGTTTGAACAAGACCTGTCCAAAGGATAATTTCCCCACCCCATTTATTGACCAGATTTTTGATGAATGCACAGGATGCAAGGTCTTTTCTTTCATGGATGGTTTCTTGGGATACAATCAGATACAGATCAAACCTGAGGACCAACATAAAACAACTTTTATATGTTCGTGGGGTACATTTTCTTATCGGAAGATGCCTTTTGGCCTGAAGAATGATGGAGCTACTTTTCGGCTGGCCATGTCTTTTGCTTTCCATGATCTCAATCACCTAGTTGAGGCTTATCTCGATGATTTAGCGTCATGATCTCGTAAGAGAGATGATCATCCCACACACCTTCAACTTATCTTTGAGCGATGTCACTACTATCGGATTCGCTTGAATCTAAACAAATGCAGTTTTTACGTGACTCTGGTTCGTATGCTAGGTTTCATAGTTTCAACAATAGGGATCATGGTCGATCCTCTAAAGGTTGAGGTGATAGTTCAGTTGCCTCCCCCATGCACAGTCCCTCAGCTTCAGAGTTTACAAGGAAACACAAACATTTTACGATGTTTCATCGCAAACTATGCCGAGATCACAAAAGGGTTCATGTGTTTACTAAATAAGGACATTCCTTTCCATTGGGACGAAGCTGCTCAATGCTCTTTCGAAGCGTTGAAATGCGCCCTCATGTCTACCCCCTTGCTTCGACCACCCATTTATAATAACGATTTCTTATTGTACTTGGCTGCTGCAAAGTCGACCATCGAAATGGTCTTGGTTCAAGAGGACAATTTGCTTGAAGAGAATGTGATTTACTACCTGAGCCGAGGTCTGGTTGGACTAGAAATCAACTAATCCCATGTTGATAAAATTGCATTGGTAGCAGTTCATGCTGTCCAATGGTTTCATCACTATATTATGTTTGGTCTTTGCAAAACTCATCTCGGAACTTCCAATCAAGTCAGGTGATGTTATACCCGAAGAGTCGCCTATTAAAGGAGATATGTTTTTGATCACATCTTTAGATCCCTAGTATGGAGATATACTAGTCTATCTCTAGACTTTGTAGTGCCCCTCCTCTACTTCCCATCATGAGCATCGATGTATATGCCATCAGGAAAAAAACTATCTTATTCTCAAAGACACTTTGTATTGTCGAGGTATAGATTGTATCCTTCATCAATGTCTCACCCATGAAGAAGTGGAACTCATGCTTAAATATTGCCATAGTGGAGCATGTGGTGGTCATTTTTCTGGGTTGGAAACAACCCAAAAGATTCTACAAGTCGGTTACTATTGGATGACGTTAATCAAAGATTGTGTTGAATCAATCAAGAAGTGCCACCCTTGTCATATATTTTCACGGAAGACGACGACACATCCTTCTCCCATGTTTCCCATCATCATAGTTGGCCCCTTCACCAAGTGGGGGATTGATTATACTACATTCCACCCCCCCTCAACTAGGGGCACCGTTATATCATCGTAGTAGTAGACTACTTCACCAAGTGGGTCGAGGCTATGCCAACGTTTAAGGATTATGGAGAGACCACATCTCTCTTCTTGTTTAATCAGATAATAGCAAGGTTCGACATCCCAAAGGAGATTGTCACTGACCATGGTAGTCACTTTCAGAAAAAAATGATGTCTGCATTAATATCAAAGCTAGGGTTGATGCAAGAGAACTCATCACCTTATTACCCACAAGCGAATGGTCAGGCGGAAGCTGTGAATAAGTCATTCAAGACCATTCTACAACGAACGATAAATTCAGCCAAATCAAATTGGCATTTGATGTTATACTCAACATTGTGGGACTACTCAACATATGTAAATACTGCCACTGGTTTCTCACCTTTTCAACTTGTGTATGGGTTGGAAGCAGTCTTGCCTATAGAATTCCAGATCCCATCTCTTAAGTTGGCAGTACAATTGTTACCAGACACTTCACCGCTTGAGGAACTCTTATTATATCTTGATCAACTCGATGAGAAATGACATGATCCAACCTTGGCTAATGAGGCTCATAAGAAAAGAGTCAAGTGTCAGTATGATCGGTCTGGTCATCCTTAGATTTTCTCTGAAGGCGACCTTGTCCTGGTCTATGACCAAGATAAGGATCCCTTGGGCACAGGCAAGTTCAAACCCATGTGGCTCAGACCGTTCATTGTGAAGGAGGTATTAAATAAGGGAGCTTATTGTCTGGTTGAATTTGAAGGGAAATCTTTAGCGGAGCCTAGAAATGGGCTCTATCTCAAGAAGTATTACTCTTAGGTGGGTTGCCTTGGGTGACTTCTTGTATATATGTATAGTTATTATACATTTTAGTTTTTGTCTTTTATTTTACGGACGTGTCATTTTTGATGTCAAATTTTTCACTATGGCAGATGTCAAGTGAATTGGATATGTTCGTTGGATTTGCGGATGGTGATAGCCGACACACTTGGAGGCTTGCTTTCGCAGCTTGGGTAATATTCACACCCCAAGGCCAGTTGTTATCTTTTGGAGGTATCTGTTTAGGTGACGCCACAAACAATGTCATCGAATACAGTGCAGTAATAGAGTGCTTTGTGACACCTTGTCAAATGGTATCTCTTACCTCTGGGTCTACTTAGATGCACAATTGGTTGTGTCCCAGTTAAATGGGGTTTACCACGTTTACGATCCTACTCTACATCGACGATTCCTTAGGTTACGTCTCTTATAACATTGTTTTGATTACCTTACGTATATCCATGTTCCTAGGAGATTGAATGAAATGACAGATACTCTAGCTAATCAAGTATTAGATTGGCATATTGCACACATGTAAGAAAAATCACACACATACACATGCAAATAAATGTAATCCATAAGACATAAAAATATGTATATATATCTATATCGAAAGTATCTGAGTACATAAGTGGGCGCAAGCGCCTCAAAAAATAATGAGTCTGGTATATAATGTGGGGCTTATGCCCCCAAAAATATACAAAGAGTTCCCTCAACACGTAAACAATCCACCCTAAGCTAAGCATGAGGCATGTTGGCCCTACCATAGTGGACTACAACATTTTCCAAATGATGAAATAGCTGGACCTAGGTTCGTGGCACTCCAAAAACATGAGGCTGCATAGATGGTGGGAGATCCTCGATCTCGGCCATAGGCACAGTACAAGTGAGTGTGGATAGTTTTCGCCCCACTCATCTCAAAACTCTCTTAGCCTCTCCGGTTGGAGGTACCCCCGCTGCTGTTGTTGGTCCGGCAACCGCTGTTGCTGCCTCTGGTTGTGGACGATGCTTGCTCCGCACAAAATCAAATGGACGCACTGGTCCCACATTTGTACATAACAGATACATAGTTGTCAGATGCTCTGGTACACATAAAAAATGATATATATAAAAAATAAATAAAAAATTAAAAAACTTTTAAATATGAAAAATGTACCTAATTCTCCTTGCTTCGCTCTGGGAGGTACAGGAATGTCAAGATATTTGGAGAAGTTGATCCCGACTTAGGGGTAGTCCTCTATAGCCATAATCTACTGAGACCACCAGTTGAAAAATGTATCATCAAAGTCCTCGATGGTCCTCCCTCCCCCTTGTCATGGAAACAATGTTTCCCACCTGCACATTGCTGGAAAGGAGGCCATGTGCCCCCGTATTGTCTCTCAGGGACTAAGACTGGGTACCCTCTCGAAGAATAAAGAACAAACAATAGTCTTGAACCMAAAGTTCTTGTTGTTCCRCCCACGACACTCTGTGAGTTGTCTCTTTATGCACTCTAGCATGGTTGTACTACAATCAAACACTCGTACATTTAAACACTGTACTGTGCAATGCATATACACCCGGGAGGCCTGATGTAAAGATGTGGATCTAGTGATCCACCCAATAAGTAAAACTATCACTTTCATTGATAGGTTGGTGATTTTGTGGATCGGTACCTAGGAACCCACTTTATATGTTCCCGCCTCACAATGTTGTTAGATCAACTCACAAATGTTGTGAGGCCCAGAGGGAAAAGAACAAAGGTTGACTGGTTCCCCTCTTCTCGAGAGGCCAGTCAGAAAATAAATATCTTTAGTTGTTGCAGTCAACAACTATCCCTCGAGCATAAAATCCTCTGCATCTTTTTGCCAGTAATCCACCAAGGAATTTAACAGCATGGGTTGTGCCCGCATGAGTGGAAACCGAAAGAATTTCCACAACCCGCATTGGTTTAATGCAGTGACAACAACATGGTCTTCTTCGACCATGGAATCATTGTCCTCATGCTCTCTCTCTCTCTCTTCAATGGACATACATTCTGCAAAATGACAAGTTCAAAGGAGAGTCAAATGATGCATTTTAAAATTTTTCATATGTTTGAGGATGTACGTGGGTTGTATTGGGGACAATCACGTATGTACATGGGCATAATTTTCTCTGCCCACGTGCATACATGAGTTGTGCTTGGACAACCCACATGCAAGCAGGACCAACCTTTTTAAAGGTGTGCACCCCTCCAAAAAACAAAAAAGAAATGAAAAAAGAAAGATTGGAAATGCAGGAGGGACTATTTTATACTTACTTGGTCCAAGCATAAGTTTGTTTTGTCCACTGAAGCTCCCGGAATCAACTTCTTTCACAAAGGGGTGTTTTTGTATTTTTGGTCAATTCTCATTTTGCAATGGTGATAATGAGTTGCCAGCTTCTATTTATAGATTGTTTTGGCCCTTTTTGTCATTTTTTGACCCCCGTTGTCATTTTTTCTGGCTTAAAAATCATGTAACTTGGTTCTTGAGTTTCTCATTGGATGTTACGGTATACTTTGCTCTTGGTTCGACAAACGTTTTTGGAGTTGGGACACTTTTAAGGTCCTCTGGTGAATTTTTTTTTTCCAACTTTGTGCATTTAGGTTAGGATTCCACCTCCACTTGTTGCACCTCGTTGTCTTTTCCACTTTACCATAGGATCGACCCCACCAAATTGTGACACAGAACCGTCATTGCTGCTCTAGAAGTGTCTTAATTTAGTGGTAGAGCCTACCCTCACATGGATGCCCTAGGTAGATCCTGGTTGCATTTTTGTATCCATGGCATCGCTAATGACTATAGGCTCGAGAGTTCTTTTAGTCTTGTCTTGATTACGAGTTTGAGCCTTCACATGTATGATATATTATCACTCTTGGCCTCACGCTTGAGATTCTTAAAAAACAAATGGGTCTTCTTTTAATCCCTTTTCAGATCCTCTAAACATGAAAATATTTTCGAGCGATCTTGTTGCTCTTCACGCTCGCCAAACTAAAATTTGAAGGCACGTCTGTCCAGTGGTAGTTTACCCCTTTTCGGTCTGGATGGTCAATTGTACAGACAAAATTATACTCTAGGAAATTCGGTTCACTAGAAGAGTATTCTCAGGTATAAGTTTAACCCTTTTTCGGGCCTAAGGGACTAAATTTACGAAAAAGGAACCCCCACGAAGGCCATAGTTAAGCTATTTTCAAACTCCCTAAAAGTGAAAAGATCGTCGAGTGAGCTTGTTTCTTCACACTCATTAAATTGGTCCAGAAGAACATCCATAATGGAGTCCATAGTTAAACTCTTTTCAAACTCCTTAAAATTGAAAAGATTGCCGAGTGACCTTATTCTTTCACACTCGTTAATTGGTTCAGAAAAACATCTATTGGCACGAGTTTACCCCTTTTTTAGGATTTTTTATTAAGGAGTAAAAAGGTACACCTCGGGAGATTCGTCTCACCGGAAGAGTTCTCCTCAGTAAATTTCACCTTTTTCGGGCTGAGGAGACTAAATCTAGAAAAAGGCAACGAGTCCATAGTTAAGCTCTTTTCAGACTCCTTAAAATTGAAAATATTGTCGAGTGATCTTGTCTTTATCACAATCATTAAAATGGTCTTGAATAGATGTCTTTTCGGTGCTAATTTATTCCTTTTTCGAACCGATTAGACTATATTCGAAAAAGGTACCCCAGTGGAGTCTCCTTTTGCACTTTTTCAGACTCTCTAAAAATGAAAAACCACTGATCTTACATTCTCTGGGCTCATTTAAAATTACATTGAAGGATGTTATCATTGTGTCCTGTTAATCACATTTTCATTCCTACGTCTTTGGCCTAATTCCGGCTCCATGTGGCTCTCAACTGAACCTTTGAAGCATGCCTTATGCGCAAGACTTGTAGCACTTTGCCTCTGCGTCTTGACACCTTGACCCATGGAGGAATTTTCCCGAGTGTCCTTTTCCTACACATGTTTCCTTTCTCTGAGCATCAGTGTGTTCCTCACGCTTAGAACTAGTATGTTTGTGACACTTGTTCCTCCTTTGTAACGTAGCATTCTTTTATTCTTTTTCAAGCTTTCAAAATATTGAAAAAGACAAAAAAAAATCAAATATACCCCAAAAAGAGGATGGGAAAAGTATTTTCTTTTTATGGCAACACAATGAGTCTCCCTTGGATAAAGAAAATCCTTCTGTTTGTTTTTCAAGCTCTGGGATTTACTATGACCTTAGGGAGATGTTCTCGTAACATAGAGCTGTGTCCTCCTCCATTTGGTTATTCTTCCAAACATATGGAGAGTTTGCGTTGCCTCCTACATCGTGAACTTCTGTCAATGTCATGTTGCATGAGTCTCATCATTCATTGTGCTATTGTCTAAGGGAATGTTTTACCCAACATGAGTTATCCCTTCTACAGTTTGTCTCTTGTCCTCATGCTTGACCATCCTGAAAGTCCAATCAAAGTCTTTGTTCAAAATCAATGAAGTTCTCTGCCTGATCACCGAGATCCTCTTGTCTGTTCCCCGACAAGCCGTCAAAGACCTCTGGGTAGTGAATATGTACACTCACATTACACTCCTACCCGAGTTGTGAAGATATTGAAGTTGTTACTCAAGCTCTGAAGGCCTCATCTCCAACCATTAGGCGTCATTAGCTTCTTGAAGATGGATACTATTCATGTATATCTTTTGATTTTGAGATGTATATCCACTGTGTACTGCTCGTGCCTACACTTTATATAGTTATATGACGTAGATTTGCAGTGTATTTGATTGACATCCATGATTTATTTCATCCTGAGCATGGGTATGCCCGCCTCGGTGAGACAATTTTTATTTTACAGATGGCACCTCCCGAACTCTGGTCTCGAGCTCACTCGCTTCGTATGTTGGTAAAGATTTGTAATGTATTTCGGCCATTAGATTCTCTTCTGACCTCACACATTAGGGGGCATCTGTTATAACCCTAATTTGAACCAAACATTCATACCTAACAACAGGCCATCTTACTTACTATTTTTTCTAAGCCAATACTCAATAACTCTTCTTAAAAACCAAATTTTTGAAGATGTACATGCCCTGCACCACTACTGCCCATGTATGTATGCTAGATGCACCATTAATTCCCATGTACGTACACTAGTTGCACCATTACATCTCGCGTATACCCGCAAAATTTGCAAAATATAAAAAGTTGCAAGGGAATATGGGCTTTTGGGTAGTTTCCTAACCAATTGATCGTCCATAGCCCGTCACCCAACCGAATAACTATCTCTTTGGAATATAAAATAAGGTGTTGGGGTCCCATTTCAAGGAGAAGCATGAAATTAGTGAAACTCTGCCCATTTCTGTAAGTTTTAAACCTATGAAATAAAGCAATGCATATAGATTCTTAAGTAAAACAAAATTTAATCAATGGCTCATTCACATAGTACACAAAGATATTATACCGGAAACCCTCAACCGGGAAAACCTTTCTTATATTCATTATATCGAATTTCACCATTCACTATACAATATATACAATGTTTTTAGGTATTCCGTAGATACCAAAACCCTAATCCCTAAAACCGGGATTATTTTTAGTAAACCGCTAAAAATAGCAAAATCCGCTAAAAATAGCAAAAACCACCCAAATTTTTTTTTTCGGGGCGCTGCCCTGAACGCTGCACGTAACCAGGG
>JASDQU010102300.1:556591-567588 GCA_032191745.1 Picea mariana | reverse complement strand
CATTATTCATTGTTGTCATTAATAATTAGTTATATGTGAATGCTAACTAATGAGTTTTGTGTAAGAGGGAAGTTTTGGGAAAAGATCCCCACACTCATTCACCCCCCCCTCTAAGTGTGGTAGGTGTGTCCAACACTAGCGAGGTGCGCAGATCTCCTGTCCTATGAGAAGTAGGATATTTGTGGCTCTGTGCATATAGACGATTGATTGAAGATAATAAAGAAGAGAAGAGTTGGTGGATGTAGCCCTAGGGTGGGGGTGAACCAGATACATGTTGTGTTGCTATGCTTTATGCGATGTGTTGATGTGTTTATGTGTTTACTTGCTTAGTTCTTTAACATATATGAATGGTAGATAGATATGTTAATGTTATGTGCTTAATACTATGGATGAATACTAGATCTGGCCTATTTGGATGTGCCTAAGTTCTTGAATATAGTATATCAGGATGAATATTGCATTGTGCTATAATTAGGGTTTAACTGCATTGTAACCAAGAATTGGATATTAATGATTGTTAACTGTTGACTGCTATGTTAAGTGGTAGAATCATATATATCCGTCCTAGCTAAGGTTGTAGACACTGGAGTCCTGTAACCACCACTGCCTCTACCTTGGGTGAGACTTCATCTGCTTCGCAGGTGTTGCCAAAAGGGCTGGTAGTTAGGTTTTTGTTGGTGCGTTGTTGTAGCATTGAACCCTGGGTCTACCCCTATGCCAACAGATCGGTCGGAAGTCATCAAAAGACATAAGTTTGTTTGTCTTTGAAATAAGGGCCAAAAAGGTAGAATTCAGACCTCCTCTAAAGTTATATTTCAGTCTCGAGTCCTCAAACACCTCAAGGAGGTCTTCCCCAACTAGATCAAAAAAGACAGTAAATAATTTTGCGGTCCATCGATCTGGGCCCAGGCTCTTTTCTTTTTTAAAGTGAAGAAGTACATCCTTCAATTCCTCCAAAGTGACCAGGTTGAAGAGGGATCCCTCATTCGCATCGCTCACCATCCTGGGGAAGAGGCTTGCAAACCTAACTTGTTCATTTATATTATAGTTTGTTTGGGCCTTAAAAAAGTGTTTAAAGTATGCCATCACTTATTCCTTTATCACTCCCTATTCAATAAGGGTAAGCCTTTAAAGTAGGGGGATGTTCCAACTGTAATACGATGTGAGCATGATCTGAAATGAAAGAATATTCCACCCAAGAATGGGAAAATCCCACAGCCTCCAACAAATCTTTAGATACCAAGAGCCTGTCAATTCATCTCTCTATGGCTTCATGACCTGAGCGCCCATTTTTCCATGTTGGAACCACTTTAATCAGCTTTACATCGATCAACTTCTTTGATAGGAATAACTTCTTATAGTAATCCTCTAACAGACTAAGAACAAAGGAACCACCCAAGCTCTCATCCGAGGACAAAGGAGCCACCCAAGATCTCATCCGAGGAGATGATGATATTCAGATCCCCAGCGATAATCCGGTTCTTGATAGATAAGATGCCACTATCGGCCAGCGAGCTCCAAAACTACTTCCGATCTACACACAGACCATACACATTTAGTAGAGATAATTCTCGATGATTGCTCACACCCATGCCTATTAATAGAATACCTCTGATTGTAAGAAAGGGAGCTAAATCATATTAGCTCCCAAGATACTAGTAAACCTCCCCAGTTACCGATAGTATTTACAACACTCGAAAACCATGTAGGACGAAGATGTTGCATAAAATCTCTAGCCTTTTGTTCATTAGCTAGAGTCTCTTGAAGAAATACAATTTTAGGATGAGTCTGATCCAACAGTCTATGAACCCAGGTTGTTTTGAGGGTGCCTCCAATCCATTGAATATTTAGAGAAAGAAATAACATTACTTAGCCCGGGCCATGGATTTCATTGCTCTAAGAGCCCCACTATCCATGGAGGAAGGGATATTGTCAACTGGTTGAGAGGGGGTGCCCGCTAACTTTTTACGTAAACTTCTTGTCTTTATGGGTGACAATTCGACCCCAATGCCTCGAGACCGGACATAATTCTTACCTTCCTTACCTGGAGTCTTGGTAAGGGAGGAGGATCATGTTCCCAGGAGAGGGTCGAGGACAGACTTCCCTAAATAAGTAGGCAGTGGCAGGGTATCAATAGAGTCATGGATATAAGGAATCAAGGAATCAAGGACTGCATTTAGGGAGGAATCATCATCCTCAGCCTCCTTGAAACTCGGTTCTATCGGGGAGGAATCTTGTGGGTCCGATAGAGGTGAAGGAGTCAAAGTCGGTCTCTTCGAAGACAATGAAGGCATCTGATAAGTATCGTGAATAAGGGCAGGGGAAAGTGAGGTCCCCGAAGTCAATACCTTAGTAGGAAAACTAATAGAAGGAGTAAATAGAGGGTCATCGTTACTGCAAAGATTTAGAGAAACTGATGGTAAAGGTTCTAAAGGGGTCCTCTTGTTTTCGAGTTGACAAAGAGCAGTAGTAGTAGAGGTTAACTAGTTTGAAGAATTTAAGGGCTCTTTCTTCTAATGCATCAGAGACAAAAATAAAGATGGATAGAGACTTTGTAGCTTACCCGTTAGTGTGGAGTGATCCTCTCACCAGTGAGAAGTGGATAGACTAGTTTGGTGATTAGTGCATCCAAAGGACTTTGCTTCATCCATATACTCGGGAGGGTCTCTTTGAAGTTTAGTATTTTATGACAACTCCTCAGCTTCCTTACCAGTGCAGTCACGATGAAGATGACCTGTATGTCTACAAGCATTGCACTGAAAAGGTATCCCTAAATAGTCAAGTTGTTGAACTACTCTGCAGCCACGCCACTCAATATCGATGGAGTCCAGTAAACCATAGTGGATATCCATCTCCATAAGGATTCGTCCCAAATTATGTTTAGGGTCGGTAAAGAACTTGGACTCCAAAGAAATGAATTTACCGATATTATCGCCAATGGCCCGTGGGGCGCCTTCATTCCATATATATAAAGGAAGGCCTAGAAGAAGTACCCACAAATGACGGAGTTTGAAGTGCTTAGTTGTCGGGTTAAAGGCAACTCGCCAATGCTTGATCATTATGATACTTCCGCCAAATACCTAGAGAGAGTTCAGTAAGACAACCCCATCCTCTGAAGACCTGCATATAAAACCTAGCCAACCCTTTGTAAGTTACAGTGTCTCTGGCTCATAACCTATAATTGACCGCCAATGATTCTTAACCCAAACCTCAATGGGTTCCTTTCTAAGGTGACTGTAAGAAATCCTACCCACCAGTCTACAAAGGGACATCCTACACGTTTCTTCTAACCCCACATCAGAGCCTACAACCATTTTTTTTTTCTTGCGTTTATCTTTCCACACCTTACGCCTAGTTGAAGCAGGATGCTCCACTTTCTGGGATTTTCTTCATCCCTCCTAGGTAGAAATCCCTTTGTACCAACCGGGAAATGTCTAAAGAATTGTGAATCGGTAGGCTGACGGCTAGGAAGGATAGTTGCAAAAGGTTCATCTAGAGAAACTGGTGGAGGAATGTTCGAAAACTTAATGGGAGGGTTTGTAGCATAAGACAATGTAAAAGTTTTAGGTGGGCGTCCCAAGGGTTCATTTCCCAAGTTGCCTGAGTTGACATAAATGTCCTCTTATTCCCAAAAGTACTCGTCATCAACATTCATAACGCCTTGACATTTATCATCTCCACCTCGATGTGGAAGGAAGCTTCCAAAAATGTCCACTTGGAAGCAACTTTGAAAGCAACTCAAATCTAAACCAATATGATAACTGACAATAGTCTAGTTTCCTAGAAAAGTAAATAATAGCAGAAAGGACCTAGAGCCCAAAGAGCCACTAACTCGAAGGTAATAAATGTTAATAACTCTCAAATAAAGAGAAAAGGGTCAGGTTAGTAAGGACCAATATACAGTTAATGCAGTGGTTATTAGAGCATCGCTAAGAAAAAAAAGGAAACCATGATAGATATAGTCCCGCTAAAAGTAGAGGTAGAAAGGATGGTAGAAACAAGTCAAAAATCCATTACCCCTAAACAATACACCCACATTCTAAAGTTTATGAATCTTTCTCCGCCATTAATGGGTCTCCACCAGACTTATAGTTCACCATTAACAAGTTTCTTCCATACTTCCAATTTCAGAAAATCCATTCCCGCCCGTGCTCCCTATTTTGCCACCAAGGGGGTCTCTCCGAGAATCGGAATGAACAACCAGAAACCTAGTGTTCAACCTAGAAGTGAACTTAGACGTAACTACTTACATAAACTATCACACACTCAAACTAATCAATATTAAGAGGGGGTCGTTGTCTCATGATATGTCTTTGGAACATAATTTTGTGGAGTTTTTTGCACTAATACCACTCTCTAGATCAGTCACAACTCCAAGTAAAAAAAATTAATAACTTTTTTGAGAGGTCAGGAGCCCATAGAGCTCCCATCTTCCTTATGGTTGAAAGGAAACAATAGAAAAGTTCAACAAGATCAAATTCAATGCAAAACATTAAGCAATAACTCAACAACAAACCCAAAAAAGTCACTATCTTTCTAATCTTAGTTTAAAAAACCAAAAACTTTGTTCACATCTCTATTTTCATTGAAGTGTTTTCCATGATTGTTATCCTACCTTACAATAATAATACTTAGCAAATATTTTTCCATTATATATTTTTTATTGATATAATTATACTGATATAAAACATAAAAGTCCACACTCATAAATATACTACAATTTGTAAATTTTTTGAAAATAAATATACATGATTTTGGGTTTGCTCAACATTAACCATTATTACATAACGTATTATTCCACTATACTTAAAAAAATGTTTCCCATATTCTTTCATTTACGTAGTATTCTTCTTACCACTCCATTATTTAAAGATAGGTTCAAAAACTTTACAACTCCATTCCCTTATTTGATTCCTATTTTTATTTACTTTTCTTTCCCTACAATGCTATCATTTTTTAATTTTTCTTACAATTGCACAACCATTTTTTTAAGAAAACCTAACATTTTTTGTAGGTCCAATTATATCCTATTGGTTGATTTGGTTATTCTTCTTTTCTTTCAGTATTGGTTTGGTTATTCTTCTTTTCTTTCACTTCAAAATAGTTGGTTTGGTTATTCTTTTCTTTTTTTACTTCAAAATAGAGAATGTAGTTTTTCAAAATTTTATAAAGGCTATGCAATAATTAATTAATTTTATAGTTTTTCTTTTATATATTGAATTATCTTTAAATGTAAAAAAATTATAAACATATTAATAATACTTTGTTTATTTTTAAATCAAAAATCAAAATCTTCCATACAAACACCACCACCCTCACCATCATTCTTTTTTTATTATTACATTTTCAATTAATTATCTTTAAATATAACCAAAAGTTATAAACATAAATTAATAATAACTTGTTTACAAATATCTAAATCCAAACAATACTATCATTATTTTTCTATTGTATTTTCCTATTGTACTTTCATTATTATTTTTTTATTATTATTATACTTTCAATTTATTTTTTCTCTTATTTATTATTACCATAATATACACCTAATCATTACTTATTATTTTTTGAATTCTCATAAATTTTAATTCTATTTTTTTAAACAACAACTTTAAATAGATTGTAAAATGACAAATACTTATTAATAATAACTTGGATAAAATTAATTTTACTACTTTTAAAAAAATAACTTCAAATTTTCACACCACCTTTTTCTTCTTACCATTACATTTTCAAATTATTTCTTTCACACCACCTTTTTCTTCTTGCCATTACATTTTCAAATTATTATTATGCTTATTCTTAGCTTCGTCACAAAGGATGAATCACATACCACTTTCACTTTAAAGTTATAGAATTCGCATAACATATTTCTTTTTTTTAGAAGAGAAATTCCATACACTTCTACTCTAAGGTTGGAATCTGCATAAACTTTAGCCGTGTGTGGAGAATATCAGATGCCCCTCCTACACGGCAATGTAAATCTAGAATGTTAATTGTGTGACTGCTCGTTTCTTTTCCTACACCCCAATCATCTCCCTTCCTCTCTATCACATCTCTTTTTCTGTCTTTCTGGCAGTCCATGGATTTCTTTATTTGATAGGAGTCAAAGTTGTCCCATTATGGATCACTTATGAGTTATTTTAAATGGCATGGTTTTCCTTATATGATAATAATATGTCATCTAGTACTTATGGATAGTAACGAGTAATAGCTATTCTCACTACCCATTAAATAGTGAATTTTGATAGGTTTTGTAGTGACCTTCACATAAAAAAACAAAACATGTTTGTATGTGGGAATCTCAACCTCACTTGAAACTTCCCAAAAGCATAGTTGAATGATTTTCTCAAGACCACAAATAGGAAGATTAGGAACATTTTCTTATTGTTTTCCATGACCCCCTCCAAATGACCAACCCCTAATCGAAATCATATTGAATCAATATCTTGGTCTATGGGGTGATTAGGAAAAGAAGAATCCTTTTGTCACCTAGAGCTCTGTGATCCTAACACATGGAACAATCATATTCATGTGAAAGGCTTAGGGGGGAAAGATTGATAAAATTCCATGCGACCACTTCAGTGAATATAACCACTCTTATAATACTCTATGGCAAGGAATATGGAACACACATGGACCAATCATCAGAGACATGCATAGACCCTTATTTGACTTGGTCATTTGACAATGGTTATAACCATTGTTCTCAAGAAGAGGAAACTGATCTTTAATTAGGTTTCCGTGGAGATTTAATTTAAAAAGCATGAAGTGGTTTAAAGTATAGTAGCAAGATTCAAACATGCGTACAAATTTAAATACAATTCAATACAAAAAATATTTAACGAAAAAATATTGTATAATTCCAATACAAAATTATACATCTTATAAATACAAAAGATATGCATTTTGTTCCAAAATTAAGAGGAATTTTAGGCTCAAGGAAATGAAAAAAAAAATAAGAAAAATAATTCATTCCTTAAAAAATGGTAATGGTTATTTAGTTTATATTTAGGGTATTAAAAAAAAATAAGAAAAATAATTCATGAAAGATGGCTATTTAGTTTATATTTAGAGTATACAAGTATAAAAATGAAGTATATTATTAAAGACAATAAAAAATAAGTTGACCCATATCATATCCATAATGTACCAAAAATAAAAAGGGCTGATTTTCATATTGCCATTGAATTTCCATACAACAAAATCCAATACGACCAAATCGTGTTGCTATAGCTTAAGTTAATGTAGAGTAGTATTCTTCACCAAGCATGTGACAAAATTCTCCATGGGAGAAATAATTGCAAGTTGCAAAGTGAGATTTGTGGAATCACCCTTTGATCTTCTTGGATAAATAAAAGATGATGATGGATTGAGATTAATGTATTGAATTTATAAGTTTAATATTAGGGCATATACAACTTGTTTATGACAATGTAGAAGTAAGAGGAATGAGGGATTATAGCCTCTAGTACATTAACTAGAGTAATTTACTATTTTGGGCCTGAGATTGTAGCGTTGTAATCAGGGAATTCAAATAGATAATTTGCTTCATTTTTTTGGAGCATATATTATTTCTAATGAATTTCGAGTTGATGGGATTAGAATTTGTGCTCTTTTGATTCTTGAATGTTCTATGTGATCTAGAAGAAATTGGGAGTTTTATTATTTTTACAGTATTGTAATGTTATGTAACTTTGATAAAGAAATAACAATTTGATCCATTTACTTGTTGCTTATTGTTTTCATGGTTGTGTGGAGATTCTATCTATTTTGATTGTCTCTATTTAATACTGTAATTTCTCCCTAAAATTATTATTGAATTACATTACTGTGTATGAGGAGCCATATATGAGGAGGCAAGATGCTAGAAGAAATCAAACATAATTCACTTGAAATATTTGATTTGATAAGTGATTCTTGATTATTATGCCACAAACATCCATGTAAAATCAACCTTAAGGGTTAGGCTAAAGCAGTTTTATTTACTATGTCAAAGCCATAATGGCCAACGAGGTCACAAGGTCGAATACACTTAGGTCCCTTAGGGTTAAGTGTACATGTTGTCAACCACCATCATTTACCTTGAGCCCCATTCATGAAATGTGAGGATGTTCTTGGAGGGTTTCCCCAAGGAAGTTTTCCATGGAAAAATAAGTATCCATGTACAATTTAGGTTGTGATTTGGAATGTAAACACTGATGAGAAATTAGATCTAAATGACTATTATGGTTGTTGGCTTGAAGTTGAAAATTCAATTGATCTACAAGGACAAGTGTAAAATGTTGAGCATCCATCACCAGATGTTGTGCAAGTTTCAAAGGAGGCAAGAGATGTGGAGATTGTTTCAGGTGAAGTGGAAAAAAGTTGTTCATTTATGAAGTAAATCAAATAAGGATAGGCATGAAGATATGAAGAGGAGCTTCCATTGCTTGGGGATATAAGATCAAGTGGAAGGCTAGAAAGCAAAGGTGATTGGTTTGTTCAATAGGTTTTTATTTATTTGTTGTTTTCTTAATTGTATGTTGGTTCAAACTTTGTTGAGTTTTAGGTTGGTGAAGAAGATGATAATATGTGGAAGAAAGTACTTGCAGCTCTTACAATGACATTGGATTTTTCCAAGGTAGTGAGAATGCAATTTGGTAGGTGATTAGATGTAAAGAGTTGTAGAAATCAACCACATGATGTGAAATTTACTAGTGTGGATCGGTCACATGAGGTATAGGTATGGATTAGAGTCTTCACAATTTATAGGTGTGGATTAGAGTCTTCACAATTTATGACAATTATAGAGGCTTGGTTTGTGAGTTTGGATACTTTTTTTACAATTTATGACAATTATAGAGGCTTGGTTTGTGAGATTGGATACTTTTTGATATTAGGTGTAGAAGAGGGTATCTTTTTTGAACTTGAAATCAGCTTCTACATCTATAATAGGTGAGCTGAATTTTTTATCCAACATTGACGTTCATCTAGATGAGGATAAAATGGCCAAACAAATGGTTATTAAGGTGACTCATTCTGCATCAGCCATGTATGTGACATGTTAAGAAGTCAACATTACTTCTCATTTCTTAACAAATTCATAATATATTTTGGATTGCACTTGAAAAATGGATCGTAGATATGTTCAACATGCTTGGTCAAGATAAGTTTGTATTGTAGCACACACATTTTCAACATGCTTGATCAACCTAAGTTTGTACTGTAGCACACACATTTGTTTCCAAATGACCATTAAGGGGGTGTTACAAATGGCTTAGTATAATGGTCATATATTGATGTAATATTATAGTATTGTACTTAAGTTCAATAATTTTGTGGCTTTAAGTTAATAAAGTCATATCATGGTAGTTTAAATCATGTCTTAATGGATAAGGTGGTGTCTGTAATTTTTAAATATTGATGTTTTACACACATTAAATATATTAAGATACATGTGCATGTTCTCTTTTTGAAAAATTATGTTATTGTGCATTAACTTATGTTTTCTATTTGTATATGCATATGTTTCTTTTTCTATAGTTATTTGGAAGTCGTGTTTACAAAAGTTTCAACACAAATCTACAACTAGATATTTAGAAGCTTTTGCTGTGGATGTTTAGTGACCTCCCTCTAGTTGGAAAAATTCTAGATCTTCATGTTTATACAAAATCTATAACTAGATATTTAGAATCTTTTGCTGTGGTTGTTTAGTGACTTCCCTCTAGTTGGAAAAATTCTAGATCTTGATGTTTATTGTCTTCTTTTTGGTCTCTTTTTTCTTCTTGTTTTGGTCCACTAGAGAATATATTAAGAGGTTTCCTATGGTCTAAGGTGTATATGATCATTCTCCTTAGTTTCATAAAATATTTATAATCTATCCAAAAAAAATATGGACTAGGTGTCATTGATATCAAATTACAGGGGGTAGATTTACCAACTAAATGGATTGTCTGATGTCTTGTTGATAGAGTGTATTGGAAACTTTTATTAAGATATAAGATTTCTAATGAAAAACATGTAAACATGTTCAAGGGTCATTTCCTCCTCAATGATGTCCTTGTTATTCTGTGGGATTTCAATATTGATGGGTATTTTATTGCTGAAAGGATTTGGGAAGCTTGGGAAAAAGATGTGCCTACTCTTAGTAGACATTGGAATGGATTTGGGAGAGGTTTTGATATGTATTTTTATTCAATTTGGACATTGAAGGAACATCGTGTCCTATAGCACACATGCCTATATAGTTCCCCCAAAAAAATTTCCACAAAGGGGATTTTGTGTTGGAGAGATATTTGGAGTGATGAGACCAAAACGTGGAAGACTAGGCATGATATTTCACAAGAATTTGGACTAATTTATTCAATTTGTATAGCAATCCATGAAATTTAGAGATTGATTCCATTAGGGGAGTTGTATAAGGTCAATCTATATACTCTAAATATAGATTATGGGATTGGTTATGGAGATATGACAAACATATCTATGCCTAAGGGTTAGCTCAATCATTTGGTGCCACTATTGCTAGGATGTTGTTAGAAATCCAATGTGTTTTCCAGGTCCCTAGTTCAATTCTCTCAGGATTAGGCACACTAGTATGCAATGCCTGCTTTACACTAGGTACCATCTTAATATCTAGGCGAAGTGTGCAGGAGTTTCTTGGGGAGTTATTTCTAAGGAAAAGTTATAAACCTGTCTATGAAATGCTTATGGAAGTACCTCAGAGTCTCTCTCTATTTCCAAGCGAAGTTGAATAGGTGGTGGGGTCTTGGTGATGTAAAAACAAAATGGATAAATTGGCTTCATTCTCTACTCATATAGGCTCTATTTTAATATGTGATTCTTTGCTTGGTTTACAATGTATTAAAGATTTCCTTCTAATGAGTGATCATCCCAAACAAGATTCATAGATGATGCATGTTCTCATTGTGGAAATATTGAGTCTCTTTGACATTCATTCTAGGATTGCAAGTATGCTCTCGAGTGATGGAATTTTGTATAGAACAAGTGGAGATTGA
>JASDQU010102300.1:544478-556571 GCA_032191745.1 Picea mariana | reverse complement strand
TGATCATCCCAAACAAGATTCATAGATGATGCATGTTCTCATTGTGGAAATATTGAGTCTCTTTGACATTCATTCTAGGATTGCAAGTATGCTCTCGAGTGATGGAATTTTGTATAGAACAAGTGGAGATTGATCTTTGTCAGTAAGATCCACTGGAAATTGTCTCTCTTAGATAAGATTGTATTCACCCTTTTCACTTCATAGGGGTGTGTCGATGTATTTGAGTGATACCTCTTTATATCTTGTGGAAGCTTCAATGTGTTAGCAATCAAAATGTAATAGACTTTTGAGAGCATTTTCATCTCTCTCTATTTGACTTATTTCTTTCTTCAGTCTTTTGTCCAGTGTCTTAACCTTCAGGTTCTTCATCAATATCCTGGTGATTACTTTGGCCTGGAAATATTTTTGTTTTGCCCTCTAACTTGCATTCCAAGAGTGTGGTTAGTATTTCCTAAAACCTTAGTTTTTATCTTTTAGATTTGCAATTGTAAATTTATCATATATGTAATGTGTGTGTTTAAGTGTCTTACTATTAAACTATCATAAATCATGTCACATATACCAAAAAACAAGTCTAAGATATCAAAATACTAAAACTCCCTTTTTATCTAAGTCTAAGACTATTGGGTTTGATGGTTTGTTTTAAAAGCCATTCCATGAATCAGCTTATCTACTAAACCATTTAATATTCCATATTCGAATTCATATGTTATACTATCCCACATGCTAGCTGCGCATTCAAATTCAAAGCCACGAGTCATATACAAACCAAGAAACAAGTCGAAAATAGGAGTCAAGCCAAGAGTTAACACGCAGTTCCAATATGCATTGCCAAGTCGACAGGTCAATTCAAACTTCCAATTTGCATAGCAAGCGTAGAGTTAAGCCTAACTTCAAGGTCACGAGTCAAGCACTAATTCGACACATCCATGGTTTTGTATCGATACACAGATTGAAAACATTTATGCCAGATGCCCGATTTAATGGTGAACATGAGGACGAAACCTGTGAGGCATTTAAAGTGAGTGGCCCAACATCATGCAACATTTCAACCAATATCAGTCGCGGCCTAGTGTTCTTAACCCACAAAACGGTATTGATTTTGATGAAAGAAAGGATGAGCCTTTTGCCTACAGATCTAGCAAAATCCACTCTTCTTACAAGGCCATAATGGCAGAATATAATACCTCTGTTGATAATGACTAGGTGTCTTAGCAGAATTTGATTTGTTTTGAGATTTTGATAGATCAGAGGCATCGGGCCACATGGAAAGAAACACTATGCGAGCAAGAATGAGAAAAATAAGGCATAGGGTTTGTTTAAAGATTGGTTGTTCTTATGTTTGGTTTCTTTCAGATGTCATGTGCAGAGGAGAAAATGTGTTGTGCAGGGTTCTTTTTGATAAGGATGGGAATCCTAGACCTTTAAGTTTTGGCCTTATGAAAAATAGCAGGGATGGAAAAAGATATAACACGAACTTGGCATACATATCACCAGAGTTTCTGAGAAAAGATAGAGTAACTTCTGAAATTATGGTTGTTTTCTCTAATCCATACAATGGAAAGGGACATAGTGAAAATTTGAGAACATCCTAGAGGGATTAGATGTTAAAGACTTTTCTTTAAGACCCAAAGTAGATAAAGACAAGAACATAATGAAAAATTAGTTTTACAATTTTCAAAACTGAGCTTTCGACAACTTATTCAGGTTTCAACAGGTGCTCTTAGCCACTGAAACCAGGGCTTTCGGTAGCTTACCCTCCACGAATTTTGGTCTCTAAGCCACCAAAAGCGCAGAGACTGGAATATCACTCTTCTTTTTTTCCAGATCAAGGATTATTGTTTCCAGATCACGTGGAGATGGTTATTTATGAAAGATATTGATTAAGGGAATACGAATCATTATCCCTTTCCAGCTTTTAAGGCAAATGTTGAGGCAAGAAGACCAAGCGGCCTTTCTATTTTTGGTCTAGAAATTCCCAGCTGTCATAGAAGGCTGTCAAAGTGCTTTTTCATCACTCTACAGGTTATTGAATACTATAAAAATCATTGTAGTTGTCGAAGATTGTTGAAGACTTAGTGACAAGGGTTTGACCTTTAAATTAGGTTTTTATTCTACCCATCATCATTAGTTTGATTTTATTCTATCTTTAGCATTTCAGATCCATTTTCATAGGATCTTGAACTTATTTGTAAAATCTATGAAGCTTACGACTTCGAAGGAAGCAAGGGTTCGATTTTGGATACTACACTATGCTGTTATTATTGTAACAAGACCCTTTTTAAAATATATTTAGTTTCACAAGCTTCTTTCATTGTTGTTGTTAGATTTCCATCTTCCCTATGCTTTCTGTACTTATGATTGAACTATGTTCTCTGTCTAAGTTTATTTAAATTGCCGGTGACTGTCATCTCACCTTTTGATTTCATAAACAAAGATTCATAAGTGATCATTTCTAGTTATATTTGTCCATCATATATGTTTTAAATGTGTATGGCCTGATTGATATAGTTAGTTTTCTTCACCCACCTGATTCAGTAAACCATCTGATTAAAAACTCTTGAAATCCTTGTCCTACTTGATATATACTTAAGTTGTCTTGAGAGAGTGAAAACTAGTGAGTGAGTTATTCATCTTGATCCAATACACTACACCATTGAGATATTAGTTAAGTTACCAGGCTTCTTTGAGCTACAACCTAGAAGAACTCCTGGAGTGATAACAAATTGGTGTCGTTGCCGGGGAAAGGATATTGAAGCAAGCTTCCCTGGGAGACGACACAGATCCAGCTTTGATGATAAACAAAGCTTGGACATTTTTTTTGGGTTGTAATCAACTATCTGAAGACTCCATGAAGGATGGATTATGTGGCGACTCCATTGTTCTGAAATATGTTGGTGACTCCACTGGTATGAAATGAACAAGATATTATCTAAGAGATATGATTTCTGTGATTTTTCAAAGATCGTTGGTTTCCCTAATCCAGTGCCTAGTAGAGATGAATGGGAAAATAATATTCCCAGATTTCGAGGAGAAGAGTGGGAAGTGCCAACTGAACATTTCTTGGATTTTCATGATTTCATTCATCGATTGCAAATTGTGCACGAGGATTTTCAAATCAATATGTTTGGGTTTTCATTAGAGGGGATTGCTCATGATTGGTACTGATCTCTTCCTACTGCAAGTATCTTCTCTTTGATAGATTTCCATGCTGCTTTTCATTCATTTTGAAAAGACAAGTTTTCAGCTATTTTCCTTTATCGAGAGTGTTGTCATGAATTTAATTTGTTGAGTAAACAATTGGATAGTCAGGAAAAGTATGATGCAGTAGAGGATACCTCTCATTATGACCAAGAGATTGGTGATCTACATAATGATAACCATAGTATAGATGTTTTTGACATTATATCAATTGCATCTACCACTATAAGTTGTCATGAAAATAAGATTATTACTTTTGAACACTCAAAATATGATAAGCAAATTTATGGATCATCATGTAACAACTTGGGATTTGCAGCATATACTAAGGGTAGCCCTCAGCTTCCAGATTTGCAGAAAAAGGGAGATTGCAACA
This sequence comes from Picea mariana, assembly GCA_032191745.1. Classification (NCBI taxonomy): domain Eukaryota; kingdom Viridiplantae; phylum Streptophyta; class Pinopsida; order Pinales; family Pinaceae; genus Picea; species Picea mariana. Next base: position 552,994 of record JASDQU010102300.1, on the reverse strand, counting down.
GATATGAGGAAGAAGATGATGGGATGAAAATTCCAGATCAACAATTCATCATATATGTTTCTCTGACAAAGGTTGAGCAGTCTACAGTTAACATGGAGATCATTGAAAGCAACCTGCATCAACAATTCAGTCAATTGGAATAGCAACATGAAGAGGTATTTCTTTGTGTCTTTCATGACCCTATTGCTGATTTTCTGGAATCCATGAGCAACATAAGTATCAAAATATTCTTGTCAGATGAAAGATGGTTCTATCATCTATTCAAACCACATTTCTGTTGGTTATGCATTTCTTTATTTTTTCAGTCAAGATCAAGAACAGGTTCAGTTAATCAGTTTCTTACATGGCTTCATTGGAAGCATGAATTTACTTGATTAAGAAGTAGTGCAATGGGTTAGTGTAGGAATAGGCAGTAGAATAAGATCTTCATATGAGCAGATAGATTAGTTTCAGTTGTTGATTTCAATGAATTAGCAGAACATTCTATAGGCAGGCTACAGGTTTCCGAAAATCAGTTGCACAGGCCGGATGACTCCATAGCCCAAAGGTAAAGGCGACTAGAACTACTAGTTTCTTGGAAACCTTGCAGGGAGGTCTCCATCCTAGTTGGAGCCAGATGTTAACAATCAAAATGTAATGGACTTTTGAGAGCGTTTTCATCTCTCTCTATTTGACTTATTGCTTTCTTCAGTCTTTTGGCCAGTGTCTTAACCTTCAGGTTCTTCATCAATCTCTCGATGATTACTTTGGCCTAGAAATATTTTTGTTTTTCCCTCTAACCTGCATTCCAAAAGTGTGGTTAGTATTGCCTAAAACCTTAGTTTTTATCTTTTAGATTTCCAATTGTAAATATATTGGATATGTGATGTGTGTGTTTAAGTGTCTTACTATTAAACTATCATAAATCATGTCACATATACCAAAAAAAAATTCTAAGCTATCAAAATACTAAAACTCCCTTTTTATCCAAGTCTAAGAATATTGGGTTTGATGGTTTGTTTTAAAATCCATTCCATGAATCAACTTATCTACTAAACCATTTAATATTCCATATTCCAAGTCATATGATATACTATCCCACATGATAGCTACTCATTCAAATTCAAATCCACAAGTCATATACAAACCAAGCAACAAGTCGACAATAGGAATCAAGCCATGAGTTAACACATAGTCCCAATATGCATTGCCAAGTCGACAGGTCAAGTCAAACTTCCAATTTGCATAACAAGCGCAGAGTTAAGCCTAACTTCAAGGTCACGAGTCAAGAACTAAGTCGACACATCCATCATAAGTGTTGAGCTCCTTTTGGTTTTATATCAATACATAGATTGAAAACCTTTCTGCCAGATGCCTGATTTAATGGTGAACATGAGGATGAAACCTATGAGGCATTTACAATGAGCGGCCCAACATCATGCAACATTTCAACCAATATCAGTCGTGGCCCAGTGTTGTTAACCCACAAAACGGTATTGATTCTGATGAAAGAAAGGCTGAGCCTTTTGCCTACAGATCTAGCAAAATCCACTTTTCTTGCAAGGCCGTAATGGCAGAATATAATACCTCTGCTAATAATGACTAGGTGTCTTAGCAGAATTTGATTTGTTTTGAGATTTTGACAGATCAAAGGCATCAGGCCATAAGGAAAGAAACACTATGCGAGCAAGAATGAAAAAAATAAGGCATAGGGTTTGTTTAAAGATTGGTTGTTCTTCAGTTTGGTTTCTTTCAGGTGTCAAGTGCAGAGGCGAAAATGTGTTGTGCAGGGTTCTTTTTGATAAGGATGGGAATCCCATACCTTTAAGTTTTGGCCTTATGAAAAATAGCAGGGATGGAAAAAGTTATAACACGAACTTGGCATACATATTACCAGAGTTTCTGAGAACAGATAGAGTAACTTCTGAAAGTATGGATGTTTTCTCTAATCCATACAACGCAAAGGGACATAATGAAAATTTGAGAAGATCCCAGAGGGATTAGATGTTAAAGACTTTTCTTTAAGACCTAAAGCAGATAAAGACAAGAACATAATGAAAATTTAGTTTTACAATTTTCAAAACTGAGCTTTCCACAACTTATTCAGGTTTCAACAGGCACTCTTAGCCACTGAAACCAGGGCTTTCGGCAGCTTACCCTCCATGAATTTTGGTCTCTAAGCCACCAAAAGAGAAGAGACTAGATGATCACTCTTCTTTTTTCCCAGATCGAGGATTCTTGTTTCCAGTTCATGTGGAGATGGTTTCTTATGAAAGATATTGATTAAGGGAATACAAATCATTATCCATTTCCATCTTTTAAGGCAAATGTTGAGGAGAGAAGACCAAGTGGCCTTTCTATTTTTGGTCTAGAAATTCCTAGTTGTCATAGAAGGTTGTCAAAGTGATTTTTCATCCACTCTACAAGTTATTGAAGACTATAAATATCATTGCAGTTGTCGAAGATTGTTGAAGAGTTAGTGATAAGGGTTTGACCTTTAAATTAGGCTTTTATTCTACACATTATCATTAGTTTTATTTTATTCCATCTTTAGCATTTCAGATCCATTTTCATAGGATCTTGAACGTATTTGTAAAAGCTATAAATCTTATGACTTCGAAGGAAGCAAGGGTTTGATTTTGGATACTACACTATGCTGCTATTATTGTAACAAGACCCTTTTGGAAATATATTCAGTTTCACAAGCTTCTTTCATTGTTGTTTTCATATTTCCATCTTCCTTATGCTTTATTACTTATTATTGAACTCTCTTCTCTGTCTGAGTTTATTTTAATTGCTGGTGACTGTCATCTCACCTTTTTGTTTCATAAAAAAAGATTCATAAGTGATCATTTCTAGTTATATTTGTCCATCATATATGTTTTAAATGTGCATGGTCTGATTGATATAGTTAGTTTTCTTCACCCACCTGATTCAGTAAACCATCTGATTAACAGCTCTTGAAAGCCTTGTCCTACCTGATATATACTTAAGTTTTCTTGAGAGAGTGAAAACCAGTGAATGTGTTATTCATCTTGATCCAATACACTACACCATTGAGATATTAGTTAAGTTACCAGGCTTCTTTGAGCTACAACCTAGAAGAATTCCTGGAGTGATAACACAATGCGACTTTGTTTTTTGTTTTATGTTTTAGTGTTTTCTCCTTTTACTTATTTTAAAGTTATGATTGTTATATGGGTGAAAAAGTCTATTTAAAATCAAAATATTTCTTGATGGGAGATGCGTGTGGTTGTAATTCTATTAATGCAAGAACTTTTAAAATGTTTTCTTATACTTTTAATGTATAATTTATACCTTTCATTAATATAAGATACATTGAAAAGATAAAACTTTTTTATTTATTGTATATAAATCAAGATACATGATACATTTTTAAGAAAGAGAGAAAAATTCCTTATTGATTGTATATATAAATCAATTGGCCAAGAATGTCTCAAATGTTGTTAATGCATTGTTAAGCCTTCAAAAATTAATATGGTGTGGCTAATTAGAGGTATAATAACATGCAACAAAACACTATGATGGTATTAATGTGATAGGTTATATCGATAACAAGGATTGGCATGGTCAAGTTACTCATAACAAGGGAAGGTAAGACTATGTGGATCAACACAAATACATCAATATAACACCACTTCAAAGACAATGCTCATTAAAAAAAACTCAAATAAAAAGTACTTAATATAATAGCATTATTACGTATAATAAGCTAATGCCACTTCAAAGATAATGATCATAAAAATAACTCTTATAAATACTTTATTTATAGGATGAGATTAGTGCACAACCCATACAAGGGAGAGAACATATGAGGGATTTAGTTAAATCCAAAGAGTGATAACAGAGTGATAACATATGAGGGATTTAGTTAAATCCAAAGAGTGATAGGGAGATTAGGGAAATATATTCTTAATAAAAGATGTTGAAGGTTAAAAGTTTACTAAGAATACAAACGCATATTTACAATAGGGAAAATTGTTGGGGTTAAATTTCATTCATGGACTAATTTTTCATGCTTTTTCCTAAAAATAGATTAGTCATTCTAAAAATGATTTGCACAAATTCTATAAGATAAAATGATTTTACCTTTAAAATAGTCAAAATTTTAGACAAACTATATAAAATTCTTAAAAATTTGAATCTTTTTTCAAAAATATTGTCAAACATTGTATAGTTGGCATATTAAGGACTAGTAAAAATGATTTGCACAAATTTTATAGGATAAAATTATTTTACCTTTAAAATAGCCAAAATTTTACACAAGCTATATAAAATCTTTAAAATTTTAAATATTTTTACAAAAATATTGCTAAACATTATATAATTGACATATTAAGGACTAGTAAAATTCACCAAAATTTCTACATTTTAAAATAAACTTCCATCCTTAAAATTATATGTAATCTACAAAATAAATAAACATCTTTTCCTAAATTAACATGTAAAAAATAAAATTAATAATGATGATGACTTTTTGAAAATACAACTCGCAATCTAAAGACTTGGCATTAATATGTAATTGCCCCAACCATTAGGACAACAAAATAACGACGTAAAAAAAACTTCCCCTACGAGTTAATCCCTTAATACATAATTATAGTAGGCTAACCTTAATTCTTCCCCCACGCGGTACACCATTAAACACCTACCACCCTCGTACGAGCATGTTAATTAGGCTTCACTAAAATACTAATCATTTAATCATTGAACAATGAACTAACAATTCATTATTTAATCATTATTAATCAATTACTAATCATTAAATTATTATAGAATAAACTAACAACTCATTATTTAATCATTACCAAATGAACAATTAATCATCATTTAATCATTACACATGAACTAATAACCGATATTTAATCATTGTTAAATCACTACACAATGGACTAATGAAACATTATCTAATCATTACACGGTGGACTTTCTATCTTTTTTATCTTAATACTCTCCACCGTCTTCTGACTCTTCCCATCGATGAACTCTGAATGGTTTCAAAGGCATAGGAGAGACGAAGCTAAGAGGATCGTATACTTCAGCTTGTTCTATTTTCACTTGTATTTCAGCATGGTACTCTCATTGTTTGGAGGCACAGTATAAAAGGTACGAGAATAAATTCAAAGATAGTGGCTTGTGAAGAAAGTTAAAAGTCCAAATAGTTAGAAATGTTTTCAAAGATATGAACTTGTGAAGAAGGTTAAAATTTCTAGCATTTTTTTGGTTTGTTTTCTTTACTTTGGTTGAAATTATAATTTTGAGGTGTACAAAATTGTTGTTTTTATTATCCGAATAAATTCATCATTTTAGATTAAATTATCGTGTTGTATCCAAAGTATGCATGTTATTATCTGATGGAATTTAAAATAGTTAAAAAAAATATTTCATTGACCATTATTAAAACTTTGAATTGCATGTTTCCATGTTTTTAATTTTGTTTTCTAATATTAATATAGTATGTTTCAATGTTTTCAATTTTTGTATTAGAGCTTATTATATCTATGTGTTTTTTATATTTCCTTGTTTTTTTTTAAGTGTATGAGGGCATAGTTATAGTGAGGTGAAGTGAGTGATTCAGGTTGCAGGATCAAATCTAAGTGAGTGTTTTTATGCATGTGTGTCTTGCATAAGATTGAGGGTGAGATGATAGGGTTTATTTCTAGCAAATTTATCAATGTTTATAGGTTGTAGAGATTTTTTGGTACATGGGTTGTAGAGATCTTGTGGTAGTATAATTGCTAATTTAAAGTTATACCATTTATTGGAATCAAATTTTTTATATAACTGTTAAATATGAAGAATTTATCCAGCTAAATTATGGAATTTTGAATCTTTTATATAATTGTTAATGTTAATGACTAGTGTGTTTTTGGTTATGGAATCTATTTATGACTCAATTAATATACATGGTAGAAATTTTTCATTCAAGTCAAAGGTTTAATGTTATTTATTTATTTTACCCTAAAGTAAACTTGGTTTTAATTACATTTATTGTAAGGTGTTTTCTTTTTCTTTAAGAGAGAAAAGGAGAAAACAAATCATAGCATATCTTGTAGGTTTAAATATGGATCATAAGTTTCAATTTTTCTATCACTATTTTATAATTTAGTTTGAAATTTCAAATAAATATTTTATTAAAATGCTTAAACATAATAGATTTTAAAATTTTATATTTTCAAAAAAAATTATATTCACTTTTATTGCTTTTTAATTTTATATAAGTTTTTTATGATTTTCTTAGTATTTTTACACAACTTCTTATAATATCCATCTACGTGTGTGTCCATTCAAAGGGAATTTATGAATTCCTTTTTAAACTCCAAACTTGTGGTTGTTTTATGTCAACTCAAAGGGAATTTATGATGTGCCTTAAACTTTATACATCCCTTTTTCATGATCTAGAATCTCTTTACCTAACTTAAAAATGTATACTTGTAGTTATTTGATTATCCTTTGTTGTAAATATTGATGTAAGGTTGGCTTTCGGTTTTTAAATATAGTAGGGAGGCGTTTCTTGAATTTTTTTCTTGCTAATGTACAAAGACACATGTTTTCTAGCTAATTTCAATAGAAATATGCACAATTTTTATTTCTCTTTGAAAAATAGTGAATTTTTCTTAAAACATTCTTAAAAAATTTGGCAAGCATAATGATCTTTTTGAAACATTTCTTTATTTTTTTAATCATTCCTTCCTTGTTGATATACTCTTCTTTTCTCGAGGGATTTTCTCTTTCTCCATCCATTAAATGTCTTCAAACATGGAAGATCAAAGAGTTAATGAAGTATGGATAATATAATGAGAAATAGAATAAATGCATGTGAAATTGATCCCTAGCCTACCACCTTCAAATGTGCCTTGCAAACTTTGTTACGTGATACAAATTTAATATAATAATTATTTAACCAAAAATTCATTATTGAAGAGTTAATTTATTATCCAAACTTCATTGGTGAAGAGCACAAATTTAAACATAACCTTCATGATGTTCTTTGACGAGAAATATAGATACCTAAAAAGTAAAAAAAAAAATGTTTGACGCGTAAGGAACTATCCAAATTCCAACCCTGGGCAGAGGAATCAGATGGGACGCACTCCAGTTAATTGGAATGCCGAGAGGGTGGATGCCACCATCGTTGGGCAAGCGAAGTGTATCTCCAAGGTCGTTGGCCACAAGCCGCACGTAGGGGAGGTCGCCGAGCTTGACTCTCCACCAAAAATGTAGGAAGGTAAAAACAAAGGGAAGGAGATGGAAAAGGACTCAACAGGCTGTTTAAGCCAACAAAATTGTGCCACAAGGCAAGACCGTGCGCTGCTCCTTGCCTGGAATTTAATTCAACAGGGATTTTGGGTAAGATGTCTTAAAGCATAATTTTTCGCCATCAGACAGTGTACATATAAAGAACATTTTTGTGTTGTTTTCAGACTAACATATATATAATCTGAGTTCCTTACTGTTGCCGCGAAGTGACCGATCCCTCACGTTCATATGGAATTAAATAGTGGAAAATGAAATGAAGAAGCCCATATTTAGATGCTTCAACTTAACTACCCTCCATTCAACTTTGTAATTTAACTACCCCTTATTCAAGCTCATTGCAGAGATTCAAGCATCGTTCTAGAAACATCTTGTTAAATTTTATACATGATATAGCTCTTCCCCACATTATTGAACTAACCGATTGTTGTTGGCTGAATTCAATTGTATTCTTCTTCCTTCTGTATTGTAAAGTAATTTGTTACAGAGAGATAAAGTTTTCCCATAAGGAAATATAGGTGCAAACAAAAACACTATTGTTTTCCCGATCCCTCTCTTTCATCTATAACTAGTTTGAAAAATAGGAAATGAAGAAGCCTATATTTAGAAGCATCAACCCCAAGAATCTCAACTACATCTCAAATACTTTTACGAACTTGTCAATTCAACCAAAATTTCATATAGTCACGGTGGAATTCTATAACTGGATAGCTAAAATAAAATCTGGAAATCACTTGCACTAAGTAACTTTGCACTAACAATAATATATATATATATATATATATATATATATATATCACACAACAAATGTCTTGCAAAATAACAAGGAAAATACTTCAACCAGTGTAATAGCTTGAGTCTCATATTCCTCAATGGTGCTCCTTGCACTCCTTCCTGTTCTTTCGTGCTAATCGTCAAGATCTCATCGGTACCTCCCAGTCAACGCTAGGGGTACTCTTCTTCCCCCTGAGCCCCCCGAGCCACAAAGGGGCCACGCACACAAACCAGAGGATAGCTAGCTCCCATCTCACCTCGCAAAGTCAAGCTACCACTCTTTATTTGAGTTGGGCATCCCAACTCCCACAAGGCAAATGAGTCAAGAAAAATTCTAGCAGCATAACCTTATGCCTACCTGTCGTGATCCCCTCCCCTCCTCCGCCATTCCTTTTATAGAGTTTTCTTAGAGATTTGTTGCCAAAATCCTCATTAATTTATGTTTATTAAAATTTAATTAGAATAAACCTCCCCCATACACATGT
>JASDQU010102300.1:529188-544378 GCA_032191745.1 Picea mariana | reverse complement strand
TGGTGTGATAAAGAGTTAGAGGAAAAAAGAAAATTAAGGTATTATAAAGACGTAATCAACCCTAATCTAGAAGATCAAAATTATCTCTCTGTTTTGCCAAGTGTAAAAAAAAAACATTGCTAAGATAAGAACAAATTCTCACAAGCTCCATAGTGAAACTGGGCGTTGGTCAATTCATAAAACGCAATGGGATGAAAGAGTGTGTCACCTTTGTGACACTAAGAAGGTTGAAGATGAAAAACACTTTTTCTTAGATTGTCCAACCTATACCCATATTAGATCTCATTTTCAAAATATTGATCATACTACCAACCTTCTTAACCTCTTAACTCAACAAAAGTATGGTGATCTTGGAAAGCTTCTCTTAATGCTTTTCGAGCACATAAACAAAATTCTAAAGAATCACAAGTAATCACTTACCCTCTTAAGGTTTAATAGACCAATTAGGTCTTAGTGGACGTTAATCATCATCATCATCATAATAAACTTTACATAAATTTTATAAAAATTATAATAAACTTCACATATATATTTTTCAAAAATGTTTAATTTTATTAGATTAGTAATGAAAAATTGAACCAAAAAGTTATGCTAAATGATAAAATAAAATTTTATTATTAAAAATCAATTCCATATATATAATAAATAATCTATTTTTTTTAATATTAATTTTATTATATAAATCACAAAAATTAAAAAAAATACAATATTAAAAAAATATATATATATATATATATATATATTAAATAATAAAATTTAATTTAATTACTAAAATTCCACTCCATATATACAATAAATAATCTATTTTGTAATTTTTAAAATATCAAATTTATTATATAATCACACAAATTTAAAAAATACCTCATTATTGATGTCATATTAAAGGTTCCTCCTTTTCATCCCCATCCTCTTTCTCGTCTTTGCTACGCTTTTCTAATCACAATAATCATTCTTCTTATTAATTATACTCGAATATCTCCCACTTTAATCTGTGCCAGAGCCTGTCCCCAGTCCTAGTCCCGGTCCCTGTCCCTGTCACAATAAGAATTAACAAAGTTTAAGCACAGTAACATTTAAAACCTTATACATTCATTTAAGCACAGTAACATTTAAAACCATCTTCTCGGGCTTGGTGACTCCCGAGTTATCATAGACTGGATAACATAAAAGTGTAAACTTCACTCAATCCATCTCGAGGGCTTTATCTCACGAGGAATCTCTCCGATCAGTTTTCCAACATCAATTACCTACACATTCCTCGAGCTCTCAATGGGGAGGCGGATGCTCTCTCAAAGAGAGCACTAAATGGAGTGGTGGGAAGACTCTCGGTCTTCCACAGTGAAAATGGGATAGATAGTCCCACATCCTCCATTAACATTTTTGAACGATGATGACTGTCTTTCATCAGCAGCAGATCGGAGGCCAGCTTCTTATTATTGTTTTGACTATTCCTTCATGTTTGACTTGTCTTTGTTTTGGGTCCTTATCTTTGACGCTGTTTGATGGCAAATAGCTCACAGCCACTGAAATTGTAAATGAATTTATACACTTTATAAATTTGAGAAAATTTTTATTGAAAAAAAAAAAAAAAAAGTGCAGTGACTCTTACACTTCTTAAATAATTTTTGAAGAGAGGACTTCATATTATCATCTTCCCATATTATTCTTTGCCACCAATCTTCCTTGCCAAATAATGAACTTAAACTCACTAGTTTCTCCATTCCCTTGGGAAGTCTATTCAAACATGGACACTCCCGTATTGCTAAAACACAAAGGTTGGGCAATATCGTTTCATTCCACACGCCATGATTTGATGGTCCCGCAATTGTAAGGAAAATTATGCCATTGTGGGAAAGAAAAGTAGATAAGAATAAAAGAAATAAAAGATTATAAAAATAGAATGAAGGAATTTCATTTTTTATAATGGAATTGTAAAGTTAAAAAATTATTTTTAAATAAAATTATAAACTTATGTTATCCTGGGAAATAAAAATAAAAGTAGATAAGAATAGAATGAACTAATCTTCATTGAATTGTAAAGTTAAAAATTTATTTTTAAATAAAATAATATACTTGTGCCATCCTCGAAAATAAAAGTAGATAAGAATAAAATGAAGTAATCTTCATTTTCTAGTAACGAAATTGTAAAGTTAAAAATAAGTAAATGAAAATCATCATTATAATGTATATTTATTTTAATTTTTTATAAATTGTAGTATATTTACCAGTGAGAATTTTGATGTTGTATGAGAGTATAATTATATTAAAAAGAAAAATATAATGGAGTAAATATTTGATTAGTATCATTATAAGGTAGGGAAAACATAATGGACAACACATCAATGAAAATAGAGAGAGATGTGAACACATAATTTTTTTTTTTAACCACCATTAAAAGATTGTGATTTTTGGGATTGTTGTGGAATTAAAAGATTGTGAATTTTGGGATTGTTGTGGAATTATTGCTCAGTGTTTCACATTGAATTTGGTTTAAAATTACTTTCTTATAGTGGACTTTTTTCCATAAGGAAAATGGGGGCATTATGGGATTCTTACTTCTCGAAAAAGTTATTTTTCTACTTGGTGTTGTGACTAATCTAAAGAGTGGTATTGGTGATGAAAAATACACATAAGTTTGTTTCAAAGGTGTATCATGAGATAATGACCCCCTCTTGAGATTGATTTTTTTGAGTCTACAATAGTTTATGTAATTACTTTCATTATGGCCTAATTATAGGTTATTTTGTTAGGAGCATGCCTCCCAAGCTAGTTATTCAAGGATGGATTAGGGAGGTAGGAGAGCCACAAGGTTTGCACTGCACCTATACCTATAGTCCTATATCTATAGTTTGACAAATGGTTTATTTCTACTTTAGTTTGATGAATTGGCCCAAGGGTGTGTCGAGGCTTGTGCCTAGTTCTACAATCCCAACTATTGTTTCTACTTGATCTCATGAACTTTTTGGCTAATAAGGTACCTCAATAAGTTGAATTTCCTAACCTCCCTATGCAAATTTGGCCAATTGTAGAGTCCATATTTGAGCCCATATCTGCCCCTTTAGGGATTTTCCTCTGTCATGCACCTAAACCTTAACGACCCTATCATCAATTTTGTGTTAAGGTTAACCTTTGTAAGGACCTTGAGGATTTCATGCTCATGTGGGTAGTAAGGGATAGGGTTTTGTAATTGTTGGTTTGATGTATCAATCTTTCTAACACTCATTTGCAATACCAGATCTCGAATTATTATATATGTTGTTTCCCACTCATAGTCTTAGGTTGATCTTGTAACAATCCAACCCATATGGATCCCCTAGCTCTTAAATATTTTGAGACAATGATCCAAAATTGATCACTATATAATTTGTCATTTGTTTCAATGAAACTTTTTGAGTGGAAAATTGCAGCCATGTATTTGTAAGGCCCATTTTAGTCACCAATTTTATTATGGTGATTTAGAGTCCTGAAACTTTTTGAACCCCTTTCAAACATTAAATGATCATTGCTGAGTTAAATCCTTGTGAAATTTTTTTCATCCCTTCCAATATGTTCTAATCATTGATATTGCTAGAATGATGAAAATACTACCTCTATCAAAGTCTATATGAATAAGTTAAGCTTCCTGCAACTTGACTATGTTTTGACCACCATATTTCCAAGTGGATGCCAAGTGAATTGCCATTACACACACATGTGGATCTAGTCACCTATGGACTTTCAAGAAGATTCCAGTCAGTCCAAAACTCTAACCCTAATCAAGAGTTAAGGCATGCAAAAAACCTAGTCGTAGATGGCTATGAGGACATGTTAAATACTAAGCTACAAGAAAATGAAAGGAATTCATTCCTATTTTATTGATTTAATATTCCATATATGAATATAGTAAAGGAGTGAGATATTATGAGAAAAACAAAGGAAGTAGAAGACCATGCATGAGTCATTCAACGGTCATTCAAGTGAAAGTGTCTATTACAACTCCATAGTGAGTCCATTTTTCTTTGTATTTGCACTTCATATCTAAGAAGAAAGGAGATCAAAAAAACAAAGCATAGTCCTTACCTTATGGTTGATTTTTCCCATATTGAATTTCCCAAGGTACATCTTGTGTTCATTGTGTGGATTATATGGTCATTTCGTTGTTGTAACTTCTTTTTTATATTTTGATTTTATTATAGAATAACATCATAGTAATTTTCAGCTTTTTATAAAATTTGTTGTTATGAATTGTCCAATGGAATATTTATGGTAGTTTATAGATCAAGCAACAAATATGGGTGAAAATGGTTAGACTCAGGTGTTAAGGAAGTACAAAATTGTTTGGGGAGGTGAAAACCCAAGCCCCGAAAGCACTAACCCCTAAAGTTCTAATTGTGGCTAGACTTAGTAAGTCGTAGGTTACATTAGTTAGTAATCCTCCTATTAGATAAACCCAAAGGGAGGGGTGGTCATTAGATCAAACAACAAATATGGCTGAAAATGGCTGGACTCGGGTGTTAAGGAAGAACAAAAGTTTTTAGGGAGGCTAAAACCCAAGGCTTGGAAGCACTAACCCCTAAAGCTCTAATTGTGGCTAGATTTAGTAAGCCATAGGTTACATTAGCTAGTAATCCTCCTATTAGCTAACCCCAAAGGGAGGGGTAGTCATTAATTATATTAATATTCTTATAATTTAAAAGATAGGAAATTGGAAATGTAATAATAAGAAAATGATGGTGGTGAAATGTAATAATAAGAAAAGGATGGCGGTGGTAATTGATTGTCTTCTCCAAGAATGAAGAAGGTATCATTAATGTGCTTATAATTTTCCTATGTGGGCTAATATGTAAATAAAAAAAAAAAAGGTGTAATTAATGCACTGTCATTATAAAACTTTGGAAAACTGTTTTCTCTATTTTGAAGTGAAAGAAAGGAAGAATATAGTTGGACCTATGAAGTGAAAGAAAAGAAAAATATAATTGGAACTACCAAAAAGAAAGGAAGAATATAGTTGTACCTACCTTGAAGTGAAAGAAAGGAAGAATATAGTTGTACCTACCTTGAAGTGAAAGAAAGGAAGAATATAGTTGGACCTACCAAAAAGAAAGGAAGAATATAGTTGGACCTACCAAAAAGGGGTGAGTACTTTCATGAAAAAAAAATTGTGTTCTCTATTTTGAAGTGAAAGAAAGGAAGAATATAGTTGAACCTACTAAAAGGAGGTGGGCGCTCTCATGAAAAAATGGGTTATGCAATTGTAAGGATAATAAAAAACTTATGCCTCATAGGGAAATAAAAACACATAAGAATAAAAATGAAGTGATCTTTTCATTTTCGAATAATGGAATTGTAAAGTTTTGAAGTTATTATTAAATAATGGATAGATAGGAGAAAGAAGAATATGTAAGAGGAAGAATGTAGACACATTTTTTTAAAGCATATTGAATTGGTAAGTTATTTAAGAATGGTTAATGTTGAGCAAATTATCCGAATCATCATTATAATGTATATTTGTTTTCATTTATTTTTTTATGAATTGTATTATATTTATGAGTGGGAACTTTGATGTTGTATAAAAGTATAATTATATTATTAAAGAAAAATATAATAGAAAATATTTGCTAAGTAGTATCATTATAAGGTAGGAAAAAAATAATGGACAACACATCAATGAAAATAGAGATGTGAATAAAGATTTTTATTTTCAATGAAAATAGAGATGTGAACAAAGTTTTTTTTTTTTGAACCACGGTTAGAAAGATTGTGAATTTTTGGGATTGTTGTGGAGTTATTGCTTAGTGTTTTGCATTGAATTTGGTTTAGATGGAATTTTCTAGCGTGGCCTTTTTTCCATAAGGAAAATGGGAGCACTATGGGCTTCTCACTTCCGAAAAAAGTTATTTTTCTACTTGTTGTGAATGATCTAGAGAGAGGTATTGGTGACCAAAACTCAATATAACTTTGTAAAAAGGTGTATCATGAAATAATGACCCCCTCTTGATATTGATTTTTTTTAGTTTATGATAGTTTATGTAATTAGTTTCAACTAAGCTCAATTATGGGTTACTAGGCTCAATTCTGGGTTACTTTGTTAAGAGGGTGCCTTCCAAGATAGTTATCCAATTATGGATCGAGGAGGTGTGAAATTCAAAAGTTTGGCACTACACCTATACCTATAGTTTGACCAATGGAATGGTTTCTTTTTGCTCATTCCTTCACTCACTCACTCACCCAATGGCCACCCATACCCTGATGTCATTGTACTTGTACCTATACCTTGGTTAGCTTAGGAGATGGATTAAAGAAGCGGGTTGTCAAGACCGTGGGATATCGAAGAAGTGGGTTGTCAAGCCCGTGGGATATTGAAGAGGCGGGTTGTCAGGCCCGTGAGCAATTCTCTGTAGGTGAGAGAATTGCTTGGAATTGATTTCCCGAAGGTGCCAAACTACTAGTCTAATGACTTGGCCCATGGGTGTCTCAAAACTTATGCATAGTTATACAATCCTAGCTATTTTTTTTTCTTGATCTCGTGAATTTTTGGCTAATAAATCACCTCACTTGTATTTCTTAGTATAGGTTGAATTTCCCAACCTCCCCGTGCAATTTTGGCTAGTCATAGAGCCAATATCTGCCCCTTTAGGAAGTTTTACCTGTCATGCACCTAAACCTTAAAGAACCTCGCATCAAGTTTGTTTTAACATTAAAATTTCTAAGGACATTAAGGAATTAAAGTTCATGTGGTTAGGGGATAGGGTTTTTTAATAGATGGTTTGATGTATCAATCTTCCTAAAATTTATTCTCGATGCCAAATTCCAGATCATTATATATGTGGTTTCCCATTGATGGTCTCAAGTTGATCCTATAAAAATCCAACCCATATATATCCCCTAGCTCTTAAAGATCAATCCAACCCATATATATCCCCTAGCTCTTAAATATTTTGAGAAAATGATCCAAACTGGATTACTATATAATTTGTCATTTGTTTCGATGGCACTTTTTGAGTGTAAAATTGGAGCCATATATTGTAAGGCCCATTTTAGTCATAGATCCTACTCTGGTGATTTGGAGTCCTCAAACTTTTGGAACCCCTTTGAAGCATTAAATGATCTTTTTTGTGTTAAATCCTTGTGAAAAAGTTTCAACCATCCCTCCCAATATATTCTAATAATTGAGATCGTTACAATGGTGCAAAGGCTACCTAAATCAAAGTCTATATGAAGAAGTCAAGCTTCCTACAATTTGACCTATGTTTTGACCACCATATTACCAACTGGATTCCAACTCTACTTCCATTACACACACATTTGGAGATAGTGACCTATGGACTTTCAATAATATTCTAGAGAGTCCAACATTCTAACCCTAATTAGGAGTTGAGGCATGCAAAAACACTAGATGGCTATGAGGACATGCTAAATACTAAGATACAAAAAAATGAAGGGATTTCATTCCTATTGTATAGATTTATTGTTTCATAGATGGAAATGTACATAGTAAATGAGTCGGATTAAAGGAAGTACAAGACCATGTATCAATCATTCTTTTATGAACCAATGCCTTGAGAATGTTAAAAAATCAATGAATAATAGTCTAGTTCGAGGGGGAAACCTTGTTTTACAATATATTGAATGTACAAGATGAGATAAGATGATCCTAATACTAGTTATGCTTGGTGTGTGTGTGTGTGGGAGTCAAAGGGTACAATTATAATGAAATATTACAATCAAGGGTTCTAGACTACCTACTAATATAATACTAGAAATGTAATAATTCAATATATAAGGATTAATAAGGGATTTTATACTTAACATGGGGCTTTGTCTAGGGATTAACATGCCCCTCCCCTTCAAACAAGTGTTGTCTGCAACACTTAACTAACTATGGGTGTTTCTGCATGAATAACTCATCTTCCCATGTCGTCTCTTCCACTGGTAGGTTCTTCCATTTGACGAGGTACTCAATAATTGCTCTATTTTGTAGATGTTTAATCCTTATTTCAAGGATTTTTTTTTTTTTAATATGATTTTCCCTTATTCATTAATAACTGGTAAAACAGTTTGGACTGAGATATTGTCATCGATTACCTTCTTTAAGCAAGAAACATGGAAGACTGGATGTACACTTGAGAATGGAGGCAACTCCAATTTATAAGCCATACTTTCAATCCGTTGCGATACCTTATAGAGGTCATAATATTTGGGTGTTAATTTATTGTCCTTCTTTTTTTGCTTGAGGGACATCTATTTATATGGTTGTATCCTAAAAAATAACCAATCCCCCACTTCAAATTCCCTTTCACTGTGATTATGATATGCTTGTTGTTTCATCATATTTTGTGCCATAACTAAGTTGTGCTTCAATAGTTTGAAAATATCTTGTTGGTGCCCTATGTGACACTGTAGCTTGAACATTTTTAGTCCCTTTCAAGGGTGATGTGATGGATGGAGGATGATATCCACAAAGTGCTAGAAATGGGGAAATTCTTGATGAAGTATGGAAGGAGGCTCATGAGGGGGGAGCTCTGCGACTAGTGGGATGTCAGATATGATAGAAGCCTCCCTAGGACGAAGGGTATCCTCTATGTTAGTTACGTTGGATGATACGATGCATACTTGATTGGAAGGATGAAGGAGCGGTGGTGCACCATGGTAAGTTCCTAACAATGATGGGTCTTTGAAAATTCTGGGACCCATTTCGATGAGTGGGTATGCTTCATGGCTCGTGTGGATGAGAGGAAGAATGTTATCGATGTTGGCAGAAGGGTTAAGCTCGTAATGTGAGACTTGGTCAATGGTAATGATCTTCTTGTTATGGGGGAACATCATGGTTAAAAATACGGAAGAGGCAACTGCGTTCATAGCGTACATGTAGCTACGACCGAACAAGATATTATAATCGAGTGGGGCGTCGATAACTTCAATGTCGAAGAGAATGGTCTTGCCCCTGAGCTCTACAGGGACATTTTGGAAGAGCCCTTCAGGAGACAATGGTCATCCGTCATAAGCTCTTAAGGTAATGGCATATGATATGAGTTCTGGGGAACCAAGTTTTCACCATACAGACTTGGACATGATGCATGTGGATGAACCTTCATCGATGATGCACCGATGAACTGTAATGTTCTGAATTTTCACTGGGATTTGAAAAGCGATTAGAGCGGGGAGGTGAGGTTCTCCACTATCGAGATCAAATGTGATGAGTTGAGTATCCACGGGGTCGACTACCCCAAAGGCGGAAAGTAATGATTTACGCTGAGTGGGACAAGTTTGAAGGACTTCTAAGACTGACATGGCAACCAAGGATTGTGCTAAGTCATCGAACAAACTGTAATTATGAGCCACCCTAGCTTGGGGGTTGTGGACATTCCTGCGCAATGGGATGCAAGGGATGCGAAGAGGTGTTTCAACATTAGGGCGAGGAATCACCAACAGGGGTCCTGTTGGTGCTGGGATTGTGTCTGGGGGAATGGGAGGAGACTCAGCGGGTGCATGGTATTGACGACTACGTGTTTGTAGAAGGATTTCTTCCTCACTGGTGAGGAGAATAGTACGATCTGGGGGATTGCTTGGATTGAGATATTGTCCTAACTGTGGTGGGGTAGGCTGCGTGTCTTGTTGGGTGTTCATCACACCCTGGTGCAGAATGGGATTTTGCAGAACGATTGGGGGAGGTTGTTGGCCGTATTGTTGTGGGGCCTATTGAGGGGTAGGCGATGCTGGAGCGTGTGGTGCACTTCCTGAGTCTTTCATCCATTTAAAATCAGCGATTTGGGGGCAATGATGAGTATAATGATCGAACTCACCGCAAAGAGCACAAGGGAAGGTGGTTCTAATAGTATTGTTATTTCTCCCTTGACGCCTGTTGTTATTTCCCCCCTGGGGGTTCTAATTCCCTTGATTCTGGTTGCGCCCAGTAGGTTGGTTTTGTTGGGGGTGATTCTTGCCTTGACCTGGGTTGCTATTGATCCTATTTTTTCCTTTCTTTTTGGCATTATTCGATTGATGGGTTGGATTTTCCATATTTAGCTGTTCAAAATTTTGATATTGCCGAAGGGGAGAGGGTTAAACAAAATTCACCCTAGTGTGAGGGTGTGGGGGAGCTATGGGCCGTGGAGGACCAGGGAATGGAAAATACAAATTCTGTGGAGGTAATGATCCATAAGGTACATAGGAAGGTGTAGTTCTTTCGCTATTACTTAGAGTATAAGCTGAGGTAGAGGGAGTACCAGAACTTGTTTGGATAGGTGGGTGTATTGTGGGTGCCGACGGTGGCCCACTGATGGGTGGAGGAATAGTAGCAGGGTATAGTTGTTGATAAGGGAGTGGAGGGTAATAAGAGGTTCCCCCATATGCCGATGGATATTGAGGTGTGCCATACATCAGTTGTTTTGGGGTTTGTGGACTATGGTGCGTGGTATTACCAATTAATCTGTCTGTTGAGTGAGACATCCTGGGTTTGTCTTAGCCAAATGGCACGGGTTTTGAGAGGTCAAGAAGTACTATGTACAAGTACCCTGATTGTGAATAGACGAGGTCGTATTGTTGAGCCTTACTGATGGCTTCTTCTTCTGATTGAGGGAAGGTGGAAGCTACATCTTTACCGAGGAGAGAGACAAGTGATTTGAGAAACCAATCAAGACACTATTGTTTAGTGGTTTCGGCTTTGCACAAACTACGTCATCTATGCCACTCGTGAATCTGATCAACGATATGTGTGGTTGAGGTTTGTTTAAAATTAGAGAGTAGTTCAAGACCATTGTCATGGCGGATTGGTAATTGGAAGAAGGTAAAAAATGCTTTGGCCAAGAACTCGAAAGTCGCATGGGACCCTAATTTTTCGTCTACATACCATTTGGTTGATGGGCCAGTGAGCGTGCATTCAAATAATCGTAGTTGGATGGAATCATCCATAATTCTATTGGAAGAGCACCATAGGTGGAAAGTCATGACATGGTTGGTAGGGTCATCCCTTGCCTTTCCTTCAAACTTGGGAATGTCTGAAGGTAGTTTGGTAGGCATTGCAATCCATGTGGGGTCATGCAATATAGGATCATTTGTGATTTTTCTTAGGTCTGGTATGTTAAGAGAGGCCAAATATGGCATCTGGAGTGTTGGCGGAGGATTAGTTCCAGCCATGGTGTGAGTGTTCTGTGAACCTGACCCTTGAGGGGGGATAGGTGGGTTGGTACTTCCCCCTTGCGAGGAAGTTGGCCCTCCTCTTCCATGTAAAGGAGAGTGAGTGGACTGTGGACCTTGGGAATTAGACCCAAGTAAGGTGGAGCCAAGCAAAGCTGATCCTAAGATAGTGGCACTCACTGGAGTGTGTGAAGGTGGTGCTGATGAGTTGGCAAGACTAGGAACTCCCCCTAGAATAGGAGGGAGTTTTAGCAAGTGTCTAGAACGACGGCGGTTCTGTGGGTCCCCTATGATGTCCGACTGGCTAAGTGGATGTGTGTGAATTGTGGTGAGAGTAATAAAATAAATAAGAGCCTTTTGTTGCAATTTTTTTGAACTTTACACGATATATATCAAAATGTAATCAGAAGTGCACCATACATACAATATTTTGAAAAAGAAGCGTATATGTGGATAAGGGGGTTTTGTCCATGTGGGGGATCAAAGAAAACAAATGCTCGTGTCCTAAAAGATGTAACATCCTTCCTCTCAAATAGCACTAGATCGTCCAATAGTACTCAACAGTGGGGTCTAAAGTCATTGGAAGAGAAACTAGTGAAGGATGAAGTAATCAGTTATAATGATGTGTAAAGGGGACATATCCCAAAAGAGTTGGCGATATTTCCCAATAGCCACACTAAATTCGATCAAGTTGCAATTGCATCCCACAATTGCCACCTAGGTAGATGTCCTAAAATTTGGTCACTATGTACCTCGGTCAAAGTGCGACATTTAGATTTTCGTCCTAAGAAATGGGTCACAGGATGGATCTCGTCCAAGAGGTGGGTGCCTCAAGGGGGGACGCATAGAACAACCAGACCTTGGCCTTCAACCCTTCACGGGTATCTCCCTGCCTTATGGTGTTAGGAACACTTGACTTGGAGGATTTTCAGTTCCCTATTTGACAACTTCTATTATTTTGACAATGTGAGAACCAGATAACGGGGATTTATTTGGATGCCTATCCCCAAAATCCCACCTAGACTAAAAAATTTCTTTTGGCACCTCCTGTGAAGGAAAACTTAGTGAGTTTTTAGAAATTTTTTAGATGTGGTTTGTTTGAGAAATTGGGGGTGTGAGCCAATCTTGTTGAAATTAAATGGGAGTGGATAGTTTTGTCAAGAAAAGGGTGGGGTGTTTCAGAATCCCTTTGGAGGAAACTTACTTTAACCTCCACGTTTCGAGATGAAAACTATGTGACTGATAAGTGACTTTTGTGTGTGAATGAGTGAAAGTGTGCCAAATGTTTTAATGAATTAGGTGTCACCTTGCTGCATGTGGACTTCGCTTGGTCCTTACAAGTGTTGATTACCTAATTGACTAAATGCCTTTGGTACAACCTTGCGTAATTCAAAAGTCCCTAGGAAGCTAACATGTGGACATGTGGGTCCTTTACTATTCCTTTAACTCCCTATTGTGATTTAATCTAAGAAAGATTTGAAACTATCCTAGATCGTGATCATGTGGGCATGTATGGGCCCATTACAAAACCTTTAAACTTCCCTAGTGATTTAATCTAAGAAAGTAAATTTCAACACTATCCTATCTTTGTAGCATGTGGGCATGTATGGGTCCGTTACAATCTTGAGATGTGTTTGAAAAATAAACTAAGAGGAGTCCCGAGGGTGTTGTTGTCCTCTCCTAAATGTTTTAGTCTTTTTAAGGGAGATGAAATTGTCCTACAACCTTTTTCTGATTCTCAAGGTCGCTTTGAAGCGCGAGAGAAGAGCATACTAAACGATTTTTATCCAACTTCTGGTCCCAATGCAAGTTTTATGTGATTACAAATGATTCCAACTTATACTTTTAGTCGAAGCAAGCCATCCATGTGGAAAAATGAAAGCAAAAGAGGAAATAATGATTTTAAACCCCCTAAGTGCCTATGTGTTTTGACTAATCCCTTTATATGGAGAGGGAACTAAGTGTGGTGTAGATTACAACATGCATGAAATCATTTTTAAGAAGGCTAGGGGCCTTCCTCAAATCACAAAAAGCTTACAATGTGTATTTTTCTACACAGGTGTGCGGGTCTCAGAGTAGACAGAGGTGCAATGAGCGCTTATGCACAAACCGAAACAGGATTTTGGGTGCAGGTGCACATAACAAAACAGTAAATTTGGCGCACGTATGCATGATGCGCGAATGTGGGCCAATAAATCCGCGCACAACTGACACATGGTTGTGAAGAAAATTCTGGATGGAATTCTCTCAATTCAACTTTGAATTGGATGTCTTGCAGGTCGGCTTGGGCTGGTTAATGTACTTGCAAGTTAAATAAACCAAAAGAAGAGCTAGAGAAACCCAAATGGGGTAGGAAATTGATACATTTCCCTAGTGGAGTCGCTAATCTGTTGCGCCTCTTTTGTCACCTAAATGAACATAACAGAGGTGGTTATAAGCTTAGTTGGGTTAGCTAAGCAAGACAACTATAAAGGAAAAGGGTTAGAGAAAGAAACATAAAAGAACAAGCTAAGAATTAAACTAAGAAATAAAAGAACAACTATACTATTGAGCATAAGGACGTAAGAATAAAAAACCAATAAGACTCGTGTCACCAATGGCAAGGATTATATTAGTGAAAGAAAACACCAAGAAGAAAGAGGACTTTGGGTTCCTTCTTCCTCCAAGGGAGGTCTCTTGGACCCCCACAACTAAGCTCTTCTTACAACTTTGAAAGAAACAGTGAAAGAATCCCAAGCTAATCCACTCAAGAGGTGAGATGGATTGCCCAATGTAATGATGCTAGTATGCTCTTGATGAGAAAAAGAGGCTTCCCCAAGAGAATAGAAGCAACATAACCTTGCAAATGAATTCCTTGAAAATGAAGTGCAGCCATGGCCTTGTTTTATAGCACCTCTTCGAGGTATTGTGCAACCAACTTATAGTGTGAAAAGAGGCTATTTAGGGCATTTTTAGGTCTTTGACCAGCCACCTAGTTGGATTCAGCCGAGATTTGGGTGTCAAATCAACTTGGAAGCTGAACCAGAAGTGGGTGGGAGGCTGACCAATCTCATAAATGCACCGTTCTCAGATGTGCGTAGCTTTTAGCGACCATAGTTGCGTGACCACAGTCGCGCATCATGCGCATGTGCGCTTTTAGTGCATTTCTGGATCGCGTATGTGCACGACCACAGTCACCAATCGTGCGCATGTGCACTTTTAGTGCGTTTCTGGATCGCGCATGTGCACGCACGCCCTGTGTGGTCATAGCGCACCTTAATTTTATCACTGGTTGTATAGTTTTGGACCTTTTGGAAATGATTTTGTGGTAATTTTGGTCCATGGGTGACCTCATAACTGTTTGACGATGCTGGATTTCTGTAACCATTTGCGGACGAAATTTCAGTGATAACAACTTCGACTCTGAATCGAGTCAGGGAGTGGATTGTTTATGGTTTGCGTATTTATGTTATTGCATATGTGACATATTATTGACTTAATATGATGTTGTTTATGGATCACTGACATGTTTGTTGATGGATGTAGTCTAACGATAGATTACTAATCAAACTCACATTTGGAGTAGAGGGGTCATGCACGAAAACCAGAGTTGTTGAGGGAGAGGTGTGGCAGCAGCCCTGCCACAGCCTACTAGCACTCCCTTCGTGGCTCAAACTCTAGGTCAATGATTACCTAGTTTGAGAGATCCACGATGTCGTGAGGGAAAACTGAGACAATCGCTCATGATGATTCTAAAGGGCGCACAATAAGGCAGGGTCCTTATTCCTTAGAGGCCCTTAGTCTCCCACAAGGTCACCTGACAGAGTATTGACTCTATGGGTTTGACGTCTACCAAATCAGTCAAAAGGAGAGTGGCACCCTTGAAGCACATAGTGCGTCTTGAAGGGCATGTCGCGTAAAATAAACATGAATACAAGCGAGTGGCACCCTTGGAGCACGTAGTACATCTTGAAGGGAATGTTGTGATTTTAACTTTGGTAAGTCAATAAACCTAGTACCTAGAAAACTATGTCTCCTTAGGACCTGGTCGGCCTTAAAATGAATGATGGTATGAGTAAAGTTTAATAACTAATTT
>JASDQU010102300.1:513319-525077 GCA_032191745.1 Picea mariana | reverse complement strand
TTAAATTCCATCAGATAGTAACATTGCATACTTTGGATACAACACGATAATCTAATCTAAAATGATGGATTTATTTTATAATAAAAACAACAATTTTGTACACCTCAAAATTATAATTTCAACCATAGTAAAGAAAACAAACCAAAAAAATTCTAGAACTTTTAACCTTCTTCACAAGCTCATATCTTTGAAAAAATTTCTAACTATTTGGACTTTTAACTTTCTTCATAGTTCCTCCAAACAATGAGAGTACCCTGCTGAAATACAAGTGAAAATAGAACAAGTTGAAGTATAACGATCCTCATAGCTCTGTCTCTCCTATGCCTTTGAAACTATTTAGAGTTCATCAATGGGAATAATCAGGAGACAACGATGGAGAGTATTAAGATAAAAAAAGATAGCAAGTCCTTTGTCTCTTCTATGCCTTGGTGACTATTCAGAGTTCAATGATGGTAGGAGTCGGAGACGGTGGGGAGTATTGATATAAAAAAGATCGGTGGGGAGTATTGATATAAAAAAGATACAAAGTATTCAGATGCATGTCCATGGAAATAACATGTTAATCCTGTCGCAGTGTTAAGGCTAGAAGTAAGACTAGATAACTTCTTCTTAACCTTGCTAATTGAAAATCAGTATCGTCTAGCTGAATAAGTTTTACTATTATGAAATAATATTTTTTGTTCATGGGGTAATGGTTCATAATGATTAAATATTGTTGTATTAGTGAACTGTGTAATGATTAGATAATGTTTCATTAGTCCATTGTGTAGTGATTTAACAATGATTAAATATCGGTTATTAGTTCATGTGTAATGATTAAATGATGATTAATTGTTCATTTGGTAATGATTAAAAATGATTAAATAATGAATTGTTAGTTTATTCTATATTGATTTAATGATTAGTAATCGATTAATAATGATTAAATAATGAATTGTTAGTTCATTGTTCAATGATTAAATGATTAGAATTTTAGTGAAGCCTAAATAACATGCTCGTACGAGGGTCGTAGGTGTTTAATGGTGTACCGCATGGGGGAAGATTTAAGGTTGGCCTACTATTATGACCTCAGCCTCCTTGGCTGAATGGACATAAATTTTTAATGTGAAACACTTTCTGCTCTGTTTCAGGTCTAAAAATAAATTATCAGAAGTCAATCTTCTTAGCCACAGGCGTGAGGGACGCTTTCTTGTCGGAGATAAAAACTCTTTTCGGCATTGATTTTCGAGATCTGGCAGCTGGCTTCAACTACCTTGGCTACTACATCAAACCCTCTAGCTACAAAGAAAAGGACTGGAGATGGTTATTTGAGAAGTTCGAGCATAGAATTCAACTCTGGTGTAATAGATGTTTATCCATGGGAGGCAGATACATTTTGATCAAGGTAGTTCTGGAAATCCTTCCAATGTATTGAATGGCTCTGGCACACATCCCTCATTCTGTGCTAAAGAATCTCTGCTAGTTGATTTTTTCCTTCCTCTGGAATGGCAGCAAGCAATTAAGAGGCCTCCATCTCTGTGGGTGGGAAACCCTCTCAAAGCCAAAAGCACTAGGTGGATGGGGCCTGAGGAACCTGCATCTCACCTACCTTGCTCTCTTAACGAATACACTTTGGCGAACTCTGATGGCACCAGGCATTTGGAACAATCTTATAAAAAAAAATATATCTCACATCTGCCGGTCCATACCTGGCTCAGATCAGCCACAATTTCTCTTCCGAGGGGCTCACAAACATGGAAGCATCTACTAAAATCGCTCCCGATTCTCCTTCATTGGATCACGTGGCTGCCTGGCTCTGGATCTGCTATTGAAATTGGCAGAGACGATATCCTTGGCATGGGCACAAAGGCTCTGCTCTCTCCTCGAATGATGGAGCGCCTGCATAATTTAGGCTTACATTATCTGTTTCAATTAAAATCCACACATAGAAGCAACACTCTTGGCGAATCCTGGGTTAATAGTGCCTCGCTGAATCTAGACAGCGAGCTCTCAGCCAAATGGAACAATTATACACATCATCTTATTGAATTTGGCATCCACCTACAGGATAGACCTGACACACTCATCTGGACGGGGGGCGATAAATCTGGATTCATTTCGGTTCGAAACATCTACAAAGCGTTGATAGAAGCATCCTGGCACACCCGCGATCAGACTTGGCCCACTCGACTGTGGAAGTGGAACTGCCCCGTGAAACTCAAATTATTCACTTGGCTTTTGACGGAGAACAAAATCCTTGTCTGGGATATCCTCCAGAGATGCGGCTGGTCAGGCCCAAATCACTGCATTTTGTGCAAGGAGGACAGTGAAACTTCACACCACCTCTTCGTGAGCTGCTTTTTTACCCGGCAAGTTTGGCACCATGTCACAGCTTCTCTAAAACTTTTCGAACAGTGGCTTGGACCCTCGACGTTCTCCTACTTTAGTTCTTGGTGCTCAAGACACCAGATCTACCCCTCGCTGCCAGCCACCGTCTGTTGGAACATTTGGTTGGCAAGAAATGCCGCCATCTTTGATGATAATCCCCCTTCGATTCACTTGGTGACAAACCTCATTCTTTCTGCAGTCACCCGACCTTCTTCCCCCACCACTGCTCAGACAAACCGCATATCTTCTACAACTCTTCCTTTTGACAAAGCCATCACCTGGTTTGACGGAGAAACTCAACTAGATGGATCTCTTTGTGGTGCGGGGGGCCACATCTTCATCAACTCCCACACTTCCTACAGATGGACTCTGAATGGAGAATAAGGCACCAACACCAAGGCTGAACTACTGGGGGTGTGGGCATCCCTTATCCTGGCTCAAAGGATAAACATCGATGTGATGATACTTCTCGGAGACTCAAAAGTCATTATCGACTGGATAAATGACAAGGCTGACCTCCGATCAGCAGCTCTGGAATGATGGAAAGAGAGAACTATCGAAGCCATAACGTTGTTCAAGAGCCTCTCTTTCTCCCACATCTACAGAGAAGACAATGCTATTGCAGACCATCTTTCAAAACTGGCTTTATCCCGTCCTCTCGGTTTCATAACTTTCTCCCGATGGGAGAATGGCAATGAGAGCCGCCCAACTTTGCTCAAAATCTGAAGTGGAAGACACTAGGATCTCAAATCTTATTTTTGGTAACAGAATTATTGATTTGCAACATAATTTAGTCTATCCGGCGATATCTTGGGACAGATTACAATATGACTGGATATTATGGATCTTTCGACATCTTGCGAGCTGCATTATGCGTACCATCATAGGTCTTTGGTTTTTGTAAATGACCGCTGATATGTAAACATGTCTCTGTTTTTTAAAAATGACCGCTGATATGTAAATTATTATATACTTTTGAATATAAAGAGCAACCTTCCCCTGGAAAAAAAGGTTGGCCTACTAACTATCTATTAAGGGATTAACTCTAGAGTTGAATGCTTTAGTGGATGGGTTGTAATTATTTTAACCTGGTGAAATGATTAATTACTGTTTAACGAATAATAAGAGTAGTATTTACTGCGCATCATGAAACAATTGTGGTGCATGATGATAAGGTGGGTGATGACCCTCAGGCTTGGTAAATGATGATGTTCGTTTATTATCGTTACTAAATTATGGATGCGTCAGTTGCGACGAGTTGATTGTTAATGGCTTAAATTGTTTTATTAACCTTGGACAATGTGTCACTAATGTAGTTCATTTTGGTGATAAATTTTTCCTTCGCGAAAAAGGTTTTTTTTTTTACCAGTGGTACTTTGTTATTTTGTTGTCCTAATGGTTGGGCAATTACATATTAATGCCAAGTCTTTAGATTACAAGTTGTATTTT
Organism: Picea mariana; assembly: GCA_032191745.1. NCBI lineage: Eukaryota > Viridiplantae > Streptophyta > Pinopsida > Pinales > Pinaceae > Picea > Picea mariana. The sequence goes on along the minus strand of JASDQU010102300.1, from coordinate 521,261 downwards.
CAAAAAGTCCTAATATAATGAGATGGAAAGTAATCATCACTATTAATTTTATTTTTCACATGTTAATTTATGAAAATATGTTTATTTACTTTGTAGATCACATATAATTTTAAGAATGGAAGTTTATTTTAAAATGTAGAAATTTTGGTGAATTTTACTAGTTCTTAATATGCCAATTATATAATGTTTGGCAATATTTTTGTAAAATTATTCAAATTTTTAAGGATTTTATATAGCTTGTCTAAAATTTTGATTATTTTAAAGGTAAAATAATTTTATCCTATAGAATTTGTGCAAATCATTTTTACTAGTCCTTAATATGCCAACTATACAATGTTTGACAATATTTTTGAAAAAATATTCAAATTTTTAAGGATTTTATATAGTTTGTCTAAAATTTTGACTATTTTAAAGGTAAAATAATTTTATCTTATAAAATTTGTGCAAATCATTTTTAGAATGACGAATCTTATTTTAGGAAAAAACATGAAAAATTAGTCCATGAACTAAATTTAGCCCCAACAATTTTCCCTATTGTAAATATGCATTTGTATTCTTAGTAAACTTTTAACCTTCAACATCTTTTATTAAGAATATATTTCCGTAATCTCCCTATCACTCCCTATTGTAAATATGCATTTGTATTCTTAGTAAACTTTTAACCTTCAACATCTTTTATTAAGAATATATTTCTGTAATCTCCCTATCACTCCCTATTGTAAATATGCATTTGTATTCTTAGTAAACTTTTAACCTTCAACATATTTTATTAAGAATATATTTCCGTAATCTCCCTATCACTCCCTATTGTAAATATGCATTTGTATTCTTAGTAAAATTTTAACCTTCAACATCTTTTATTAAGAATATATTTCCGTAATCTCCCTATCACTCTTTGGATTTAACTAAATCCCTCACCCTTGTATGGGTTATGCACTAATCTCATCCTATAAATAAAGTATTTATAAGAGTTATTTTTATGATCATTATCTTTGAGGTGGCGTTAATTTATTATACGTAATAACGTTATTCTATTAAGTACTTTTTATTTGAGTTTTTTGTATGAGCATTGTCCTTGAAGTGGTGTTATATTGATGTATTTGTGTTGCTCCACATAGTCTTACCTTCCCTTGTTATGAGTAACTTGGCCATACCAATCCTTGTTATCGATATAACCTATCACATTAATACCATCATAGTGTTTTGTTGTATGTTATTATACCTCTAATTAGCCACACCATATTAATTTTTGAAGGCTTAACAATGCATTAACAACATTTGCAACATTCTTGGCCAATTGATTTATATATACAATCAATAAGGAAGTTTTCTCTCTTTCTTAAAAATGTATCATGTATCTTGATTTATATACAATAAATAAAAAAGTTCTATCTTTTCAATGTATCTTATATTAATGAAAGGTATAAATTATACAATAAAAGTATAAGAAAGCATTTTACTAAACCGATAAAAAGTTCTTGTATTAATAGAATTACAACCACACGCATCTCCCATTAAGAAATATTTTGATTTTAAATAGACTTTTCCACCCATATAACAATCATAACTCTAAAATAAGTAAAAGGATAAAACACTAAAACATAAAACAAAGTCGCATTGTGTTATCACTCCAGGAATTCTTCTAGGTTGTAGCTCAAAGAAGCCTGGTAACTTAACTAATATCTCAATGGTGTAGTGTATTGGATCAAGATGAATAACTCACTCACTGGTTTTCACTCTCTCAAGAAAACTTAAGTATATATCAGGTAGGACAAGGCTTTCAAGAGTTGTTAATTAGATGGTTTACTGAATCAGGTGGGTGAAGAAAACTAACTATATCAATCAGACCATACACATTTAAAACATATATGATGGACAAATATCACTAGAAATGATCACTTATGAATCTTTTTTTATGAAATAAAAAGGTGAGATGACAATCACCAGCAATTTAAATAAACTCAAACAAAGAAGAGAGTTCAATCATAAGTACAGAAAGCATAGGGAAGATGGAAATATGACAACAACAATGAAAGAAGCTTGTGAAACTGAATATATTTCCAAAAGGGTCTTGTTACAATAATAGCAACATAGTGTAGTATAAAAAATCGAACCCTTGCTTCCTTCGAAGTCATAAGATTTATAGCTTTTACAAATAAGTTCAAGATCCTATGAAAATGGATTTGAAATGCTAAAGATAGAATAAAATCAAACTAATGATGATGTGTAGAATAAAAACCTAATTTAAAGGTCAAACCCTTATCACTAAGTCTTCAACAATCTTCGACAGCTGCAATGATCTTTATAGTCTTCAATAACTTGTAGAGTGGATGACAAAACACTTTGACAACCTTCTCTGACAACTAGGAATTTCTAGACCAAAAATAGAAAGGCCACTTGGTCTTCTTGCCTCAACATTTGCCTTAAAAGCTGGAAAGGGATAATGATTTGTATTCCCTTAATCAATATCTTTCATAAAAAACCATCTCCACGTGAACTGGAAATAAGAATCCTTGATCTAGGAAAAAAGAAGAGTGATATTCCAGTCTCTTCTCTTTCGGTGGCTTAGAGACCAAAATTTGTGGAGGGTAAGCTGTCGAAAGCCCTGGTTTCGGTGGCTAAGAGCGCCTGTTGAAACCCGAATAAGCTATCGAAAGTTCAATTTTGAAAATCGTAAAACTAAATTTTCATTATGTTCTTGTCTTTATCTACTTTAGGTCTTAAAGAAAAGACTTTAACATCTAATCCCTCTGGGATCTTCTCAAATTTTCACTATGTCCCTTTGCGTTGTATGGAGTAGAGAAAACAACCATACTTTCAAAAGTTACTCTGTCTGTTCTCAGAAACTCTGGTGATATGTATGCCAAGTTCGTGTTATAGCTTTTTCCATCCCTGCTATTTTTCATAAGGCCAAAACTTAAAGGTCTGGGATTCCCATCCTTATCAAAAAGAAACCTACGCAACACATTTTCGCCTCTACACATGACACCTGAAAGAAACCAAACAGAAGAACAACCAATCTTTATACAAACCCTATGCCTTATTTTTTTCATTCTTTCTTGCATAGTGTTTCTTTCCTTGTGGTCCGATGCCTCTAATCTATCAAAAGCTCAAAACAAATCAAATTCTGCTAAGACACCTAGTCATTATCAACAGAGGTATTATATTCTGCCATTACGGCCTTGCAAGTAGAGTAGATTTTGCTAGATCTGTAGGCAAAAGGCTCACCCTTTCTTTCATCAGAATCAATATCATTTTGTGGGTTAAGAACACTGGGCCGTGACTGATATTGGTTGAAATGTTGCATGATGTTGGGCCGCTCACTGTAAATGTCCCACAGGTTTCATCCTCATGTTCACCATTAAATCGGGCATCTGGCAGAAAGGTGTTCAATCTATGTATTGATACAAAACCAAAAGGAGCTCAACACTTATGATGGATGTGTCAACTTAGTTCTTGACTAGTGACCTTGAAGTTAGGCTTAACTCTGCGCTTGCTATGCAAATTGGAAGTTTGACTTGACCTGTCGACTTGGCAATGCATATTGGGACTGTGTCTTAACTCCTGGCTTGACTCCTATTGTCGACTTGTTTCTTGGTTTGTATATGACTCGTGGATTTGAATTTGAATGCGCAGCTATCATGTGGGATAGTATAACATATGACTTGGAATATGGAATATTAAATGGTTTAGTAGATAAGTTGATTCATGGAATGGCTTTTAAAACAATCCATCAAACCCAATAGTCTTAACTTGGATAAAAAGGGAGTTTTAGTATTTTTATAGCTTAGACTTGTTTTTTGGTATATGTGACATGATTTATGATAGTTTAATAGTAAGACACTTAAGCACACACATCGGATATCCGATATATTTACAATTGCAAATCTAAAAGATAAAAACTAAGGTTTTAGGCAATACTAACCACACTTTTGGAATGCAGGTCAGAGGGAAAACCAAAAAGATTTCCATGCCAAAGTAATCACCAGGAGATTGATGAAGAACTTGAAGGTTAAGACACTGGCCAAAAGAAGGAAGAAAGAAATAATTCAAATAGAGAGAGATGAAAACGCTCTCAAAATTCCATTACATTTTGATCGCTAACATCTTGCTCCAACTGGGATGGAGACCTCCCTGCAAGGTTCCAAGAACCTAGTAGTTCTAGTCACCTTTACCATTGGGCTATGGAGTCATCCGGCCTGTTCAACTGATTTTCGGAAACCTGTAGCCTACCTATAAAATGTTCTTCTTATTCATTGAAATCAACAACTAAAACTAATCTATCTGCCCGTATGAAGAGCTTATTATGATGCCTATTCCTACACTAACCCATTGCATTGCTTCTTAATCAAGTAAATTCATGCTTCCAATGAAGCCATGTAAGAAACTGATTAACTGAACCTGTTCTTGATCTTGACTGAAAAAATAAAGGAATGCATAACCAACAAAAATGTGGTTTGAATAGATGATATAACCATCTTTCATCTGACAAGAATATTTTGATATTTATGCTGCTCATGGATTCTAGAAAATCAACAATAGGTTCATGAAAGACACAAAGAAATACCTCTTCATGCTGCTATTCCAATTGACTGAATTGATAATGCAGGTTGCTTTCAGTGATCTCCATGTTAACTGTAGACTGCTCAACCTTTGTCAGAGAAACATATATGATGAATTGTTGATCTGGAATTTTCAGCCCATCATCTTCTTCCTCATATCTGTTGCAATCTCCCTTTGTCTGCAAATCTGGAATCTGAGGGCTACCCTTGGTATCTGCTGCAAATCCCAAGTTGTTACATGATGATCCATAAATCTGCTTATCATCTTTTGAGTGTTCAAAGGGAATAATCTGATTTTCATGACAACTTAAAGTGGTAGATACATTTGATATAATGTCAAAAGAATCTATACTATGGTTATCATTATGTAGATCACCAATCTCTTGGTCATAATGAGAGGTATCCTCTACTGCATCATACTTTTCCTGACTATCCAATTGTTTACTCAACAAATTAAATTCATGACAACACTCTTGATAGAGGAAAATAGCTGAAAACTTGTCTTTTCAAAATGAATGAAAAGTAGCATGGAAATCTGTCAAAGAGAAGATACTTGCAGTAGGAAGAGATCAGTACCAATCACGAGCAATCCCCTCTAATGAAAACCCAAAGATCTTGATCCGAAGATCCTTGTGCACAATTTGCAACCGATGAATGAAATCATGAAAATCCAAGAAATGTTCAGTTGGCACTTCCCACTCTTCTCCTCGAAATCTGGGAATACTATTTTCCCATTCATCTCTACTAGGCACTGGATTAGGGAAACCAACGATCTTTGAAAAATCACAGAAATCATATCTCTTAGATAATATCTTGTTCATTTCATACCAGTGGAGTCACCAACATATTTCAGAACAATGGAGTCGCCACATAATCCATCCTTCATGGAGTCTTCAAATAGATGATTACAACCAAAAAAAAATGTCCAAGCTTTGTCTATCATCAAAGCTGGATCTGTGTCATCTCCCAGGGAAGCTTGCTTCAATATCCTTTCCCTGGCAATGATGCCAATTTGTTATCACTCCAGGATTTCTTCTAGGTTGTAGCTCAAAGAAGCCTGGTAACTTAACTAATATCTCAATGGTGTAGTGTATTGGATCAAGATGAATAACTCTCTCACTAGTTTTCACTCTCTCAAGACAACTTAAATATATATCAGGTAGGACAAGGATTTCAAGAGTTGTTAATCATATGGTTTACTGAATTAGGTGGGTGAAGAAAACTAACTATATCAATCAAGCCATACACATTTAAAACATATATAATGGAAAAATATAACTAGCAATGATCACTTATGAATCTTTGTTTATGAAATCAAAAGGTGAGATGACAGTTACCAGTAATTTAAATAAACTCAGACAGAGAACATAGTTCAATCATAAGTACAGAAAGCATAGGGAAGATGGAAATCTGACAACAACAATAAAAGAAGCTTGTGAAACTGAATATATTTCAAAAAGGGTCTTGTTACAATAATAATAGCATAGTGTAGTATCCAAAATCGAACCCTTGCTTCCTTCGAAGTCATAAGATTTATAGATTTTACAAATAAGTTCAAGATCCTATGAAAATGGATTTGAAATGCTAAATATAGAATAAAATCAAACTAATGATGATCGGTAGAATAAAAACCTAATTTAAAGGTCAAACCCTTATCACTAAGTCTTCAACAATATTCGACAACTACAATGATCTTTATAGTCTTCAATAACCTGTAGAGTGATGAAAAATCACTTTGACAGCCTTCTATGACAACTGGGAATTTCTAGACCAAAAATAGAAAGGCCACTTGGTCTTCTTGCCTAAACATTTGTCTTAAAAACTAGAAAGGGATAATCATTTGTATTCCCTTAATCAATATCTTTCATAAAAAAACATCTCCACTTGATTTGGAAACAATAATCCTCGATCTGGGAAAAAAGAAGAGTGATATTCCAGTCTCTGCGTTTTTGGTGGCTTGGAGACCAAAATTCGTGGAGGGTAAGCTACTGAAAGCCCTGGTTTCGGTGGCTAAGAGAGCCTATTAAAACCTGAATAAGTTGTCGAAAGCTCAGTTTTGAAAATTGTAAAACTAAATTTTCATTTTGTTCTTGTCTTTATCTACTTTGGGTCTTAAAGAAAAGTCTTTAACATCTAATCCCTCTAGGATCTTCTCAAATTTTCACTATGTCCCTTTCTGTTGTATGGATTAGAGAAAACAACCATAATTTTAGAAGTTACTCTGTCTTTTCTCAGAAACTCCGGTGATATGTATGCCAAGTTCCTATTATATCTTTTTCCATCCCTGCTATTTTTCATAAGTCCAAAACTTAAAGGTCTGGGATTCCCATCCTTATCAAAAAGCACCCTGTGCAACACATTTTTGCCTATGCACATGACACCTGAAAGAAACCAAACAAAAGAACAACCAATCTTTAAACAAACCCTATGCCTTATTTTTTGCATTCTTGCTCCCATAGTGTTTCTTTCCTTGTGGGTTGATGCCTATGATCTATCAAAAGCTCAAAACAAATCAAATTCTTCTAAGACACCTAGTCATTATTAACAGAGGTATTATATTCTGCCATTACGACCTTGCAAGCAGAGTGGATTTTGCTAGATCTGTAGGAAAAGGCTTAGCCTTTATTTCATCAGAATCAATACCATTTTGTGGGTTAAGAACACTGGGCCGCGACTAATATTGGTTAAAATGTTGCATGATATTGGGTCGCTCACTGTAAATGCCTCACAAGTTTCGTCCTCATGTTCACCATTAAATTGGGCATCTGGCAGAAAAGTTTTCAATCTATGTATTAATACAAAACCAAAAGGAGCTCAAAACTTATGATGGATGTGTCGACTTAGCTATTCACTCATGACCTTGAAGTTAGGCTTAACTTTGCGCTTGCTATGCAAATTGGAAGTTTGACTTGACCTGTCGACTTGGCAATGCATATTGGGACTGTGTGTTAACTCTTGGCTTGACTCCTATTGTCGACTTGTTTCTTGGTTTGTATACGACTCATGGCTTTGAATTTGAATGCACAGCTAGCATGTGGGATAGTATAACATATGATTTGGAATATGGAATATTAAATGGTTTAGTAGATAAGTTGATTCATGGAATGGCTTTTAAAACAAACCATCAAACCCAATAGTCTTAGACTTATATAAAAAGGGAGTTTTAGTATTTTGATATCTTAGACTTGTTTTTTGGTATATGTGACATGATTTATGATAGTTTAATAGTCAGACACTTAAAGACACACATCACATATCCGATAGATTTACAATTGCAAATCTAAAAGATAAAAACTAAGGTTTTAGGAAATACTAACCACACTTTTGGAATGCAGGTTAGAGGGAAAAAAAAAAAGAGTTCCAGGCCAAAGTAATCACTA
>JASDQU010102300.1:497996-510610 GCA_032191745.1 Picea mariana | reverse complement strand
CGAGTGAGTTTGACCAATGTCTGCTCCAGGTACAGTGAGACTTCCCGTCACCATCACCTTGTGTAAGAACCTAAAAGAGTATGGCCACTAAGGTTACCAATTCGCAGTCAGCCCCTGGGCGGGAACAGTCGACAGTTCGATCCGAACGTACGGGCAGGGTATCAAGCCTGAAATCAACTAAGAAGTTTCCACGCAGTAATTGTGGATTTACCTCAAAGTGACCCCCATAATATGATCCGACCACAAAAATCAGTTAAACCACGGAGGGTTAGTCCCCGTAGCTTACCCGAATGCAACCTCGTGCGTAACCCCTGTGTGAGAGGGCGATCCCAGGCAGACTTATACGATAACTGGATTTACTCCCCCTAACTCAGGATGCTAATGTTTGTTTTGACAACTTTGGAGAGTTATGCTCACAGACTAATCCAAAGTACTACACCTATTCTACTGTTGGTGGAGGATTCTAGCAAAGAAAAAGTTCTAGATAAATTTTAATTAACGTTGATTTTAGTGGCTGTTCTTTACGTAAAGGGGTGCATGGAAGTGAAACAAATGGAATTAAGACTCTGACCCAAAGAGTGCATCAAGCATGATAAGCAATCATTTCCTTTCGATGAACGTCTATCTAAGGGAGAGAGAGAGTTTTTTCACTAACAAGCACAACTATGGAATGCCCTCAAACAATTTTTTTCTCAATCAAATCTCGATGTGATGCAAAAACTTTTAAATGCCTTCTAACATGCTCAATCAATCATGCAGATATCTTTATTGTTTGCGTATGGATGATGATCAATACAATCACAATGCTTATCTTTGCTAATTATCTTCTTGGTATGAATGAAAACCAAACTAGCATAAGCAAGAGTCACACAAACAATACACCCTTCGTAGCAATCAAAACGAAAAACGGAAAAAAGAAACAATCAAAGAAAAGTAGACTTCACACCCAAAAGCAAAGTTTGAAGAACAAATGACCTCAACTGAAAACAAGATACATAGGTCTGTAGACCTTTGATGGCCTTCACCAGGGTTTTGCTCAACTGAAGAGAAGAGAAAAACAATGCATAGGTTTCAAGCTTCACTCAACAGGAAGACTCAATGAAAAATGGTGAAGAATGCTACAATATCCAATCAACAAGGTGTTTATTCTCCAAAAAGACAGATGTCAAGGCTAAAAAGGAAGAAAAATTGACTCACAAGATCACTCAGCAAAAGAGCCACAGAGGCAAACCTTGAAAAATGCAATTGTGGAGGGTTTTTGGGCCAAAAGGAGGCTGGCACTCTGTTGCCAAGGGAAAAGAGCATTATAGCGCTCTGTGTAAGGCTATTAGGAGCGTTGGCGCTCTGTTAACACTGTGACAGGGGCGCCAGGGTCTAAAAGACTCAGAAATGTCAAAAAATTTCAAAAATTGAGATTTGAACTTGACAAATATGCTGAATGTGACAAGGTAAGGAGCCAACCAGCTCATGCAACTAATCAAAGAGGGGTGAACCAGGTATGAAACAATCAAGGGATAGAACAAGGTCAATGAGGAGAAAAATCCAAACAAGAGGTTTCGATTCGAGGCTATCTCCCCAGCGGAGTCGCCAGTTTCTGTTGTAGGAAAATCTCCCTGCGGACAGGTAGATCACCTCTAAGGCTTGACCTTAACCCTAGACAGAAAAATGCTTAACGTGGACACTGAATTTCTTTCAAATCTATCTAAACTAACACATGATAAGGAAGGATGATAGAAGTACCTGTTATCGACGTTTGTCCCTGCACGCTCCGAGTCGCGTTCCAATCCTTTGCTCCTCGCTGAGTTCTGCGGGNTGCCTGAAAGATCCACAACCTGGATGACAGCAACTTCACTGTCCCTGCACGCTCCGAGTCGCGTTCCAATCCTTTGCTCCTCGCTGAGTTCTGCGGGAAAAACAAGATACGACCACTTCCTACTCTATTGATATTTGCTTGAAAACAGATCTACCACTAAGTGACAAGTCCATGTAACATCAGACACAAACTAGAAAGAAATAGGCCAAGCGTGTCATATTAATGAGAATAACGACAGCAGTAATTACAATCGTAGATGCGAATGTGACAGCTTCGTCAAGTCCTCTTCGTCTAACCCTTGCCTGAAAGATCCACAACCTGGATGACAGCAACTTCACTGATCACTCTCCTTTGGCTGACTATACGTTTCCTCCAAGATCATAAGTTTCACATNTCCCCCCTTTCCACCATCATAGAGCCTGTTTATATAGGTTGGGAGGAGCCTAACCTCTTGAGTTATGTTTAGAACCAGTTGGGAACCTCCTCCATAGATTAGGGATCTATTGATGAGAACAAGAATTTGAGTACAACAGTCTCCTAATCTCGAATGTTCCTCCCCTTATTCTTCTCAACGAGCTAACAACTGACCCAGATTAGGGAGCGCTCCCTCAGAAGGGGTCTCAGAGCGTTGTAGCGCTCCTTGGCAATCCTTGTGAAGCGCCAACACTCTTAAGGTGAGCAGTGCTCCTCCAGAAGGGCCTGAGGAGCGTTATAGCGCTCCCTGAAGCATGATAGGGGAGCGCCAGCGCTTCTACAGCTGAAGTAGGGGAGTGCTCCCCCTCCAAACCTCTGTTTTAGGGCTCCTTTTAGGTGTCAAGAGTCATTTGATCCTAGTAAACCAGTTCTCTTCCTTCAAATCATTCATGTGAGATATTATAAGTGCCTCCCTAGTGTCGTTATCATGGAATCATGTCTGAACATTGTTTGCAACACTACTGATCAACTTGCGACACTTGCGAAAGATGTAGGGAAGATGCGACACTTACGACGATTGATAGGGACAATGAGACACTTATCCATCTGAGCAATTTTGACGTGTAACAGCCACGACCAATACAAAGTGGATCTATGTGACAATATATGTGTCATTGTTCAAGAGAAACTCCTTTGCAACCTGGGCAAAGTACATATCAAAGTGATCACTCAACCCAGAGTCTTCTTACCGATCCCGATGTAGTACGAATCTAACCATGTGAATAGATGTCCTGATGTCGAACATGGCAGAAACCACTTGATTATCGGTCAATCATGTAAACCATTAACAAGCGAAAGGGAGATCACCATTAATGTCAATGATTCCCAAGGTACTCTAGTACATTCCAACGAATGTGAATGGATGAGATGGAGTCGAACATCCGTGGAATCATCCGATCGGAGGTCAGTGATGTAAACCCACTGTCGGATGTGAGGAGGCCTGCCATTGAGGCATGCAGGTCCCAAAGTACTAACTGGTTTCTAAGCCTAGTTTTCGGATAATGTGTTGAAGTCGACAGGAATAGGCTCGTCGAAGGAGAGCCTTGATGTATCCCCCATCAATGAAATGAAACAGACATAGAGATATAATTGGTAGATCAAATGAACATGGACTGACAAGATATTTCTTGATGTTTCTGTGTATTGAGACAAGATATTTGTGATGGATGACTCTCGAGGCAAATACTTCCCTTGAACACCGAGTCACAACAACAGAAAGATGACATGGACCAAAACTTTATGATATAGTGGATGCTATGACTTACATCAGGTGACCCAAAGGAGTGAAAGATACTCAAAGGATTGGCTCAGTGCAGAGGTTCAGCGGATTATAATGCGTGCAAAAGACAAAGTGTCGTGTTCAAGGGTGACTCTAAGAGTTACTTGGTAATGTTCTCAAGAGACTGCTTGGCTTGCTTCTTTCAAATTTTCCCCCATCCAGATAGATGAGTACCTCTTTTTAATTTAACGAGCTCGAGGAGAGTAACACATGCTCGATATAACTCACCTTCGGTAAGTTCCTCTTCCTTTGTTTGATGAACTGGAAGAAGTAAGGGTTCGGTCCCATATGGGCCTGTCAATGTTTGTTTTAGCGAGTCCAAATATAGAAAACTCGAAGGTTTGTCATGATTATAGAGTCTATAAAAACACTTAAAAGAGAACTCTCTCAGTTCCTTTTTCGTACAGTAGTCTGACGAGACCGAAAAAGAGATAAACTATCGCTCGAAAGATTCCCTTTCGAACCTTTTAACGAGTGTGAAAGGAAGCAAGGTCACTCGACGATATTTTCATATTTAGAGAGTCTGAAAAGAGTTTAAAGATGACTCCAGGGGGTTCCTTTTTCGTGTGTCCATACGGGTTCGAAAAAGAGATAAAAGTCTACCCGGTGCGTTCTTATATTCTTGAGCTTGAGAATGAACTAAGACTATGCTCATGAATGTGACAAGGTAAATAATCGATCAGAACTGCTTTGAAACCTGTAGTGTCAAAACTGCAATCCAGAGGTTTAGTGAAGCCATTATATTGTCAAAGAAACCCACAAATAACTATACCTTATAAAAAATGAAAATTTATAAATAGTAATACAATAAAAATTTCATTTTGCATAAGGATTTGTAGCAGTGGAGATTCTCATTTTGGAGGTGGATCTTGTTTTGCTTGATACCGGAGCTATGGTTGACCGTTTCTCTCTCCGTTTGGACCAGGTAGATCTTCATCTCCCCTTCTTTCAATTACATGGTTTAATATTTGTTTCCATAGCAATATTTTAAATTAAAAAATGAAGCCCTAAGTCGCTCCAAAAAAGATCAAATCGGCCTCTATTGAAAACGATGGGAAAAAGACATTCTTTGGCAAAAACGTTTTTAGAGGGTGATAGAAAAGATTCCAACGCCTTAATACTTGGGTGGATGGGTCATTTTTGTCAAAGAATCCATAAAAAACTCAATAATATACCCACGCAACCATCATGAAAATTATTTTCATTTTAAAAATGTTTTATTGTTGTGTGATGATTGTTGAGTGATAGAGAGAGGGCGTGGTCCTTTTTGAGCAATGTGAGCATTAGATTTCAAGTTTTTTAAATTGCTTTAATAAATTGCCGAAATTGCCGAAAAATTGAATAATGAAATTCTTTGTTTTTTTTTTTTTGTTTGTAGGTGATTTCGGCGACCATGATCGAGTGGAAAGAATGAGAGCATGAGCTCGATGATTTGGCCACTTTGCGGAGTCCTCGTATGTGGGTCACGTTGAGAGATTGTAGCCTTCTAAAGTTCTTCAAGTTGCAGAAGATGAAGAAGGAAATCCTTCTACTTGAGTACATAATTAGCTTATGGGATGTCGCGGAGCAAGGGTTCCAGATTAGGACACAGATTCTAACCATTGAGTTGGAAGACATATATTTCTTGACTGGCCTCTTGAAAAGAGGGGTTCCTATATCTTTTTCTGGACAGAGGGTGCTTCCTGAGCAAGTGGGCGTGTATCTGGAATGTCATTGTGTCCCAGGAACAAAATTGGTGGGGGGTAGAATCCCTATCAAGGATATCAGAGAGTTACCCCTTCAGTCCATTTTGTTTTCCATCACGATCATGATGAGGAGCACTAGTGCACATCTGGCATCGATATCATAGGTAGCTTATGGTGTACAGTGTTTGGAGCCAACACTGTTCAACTGGAGCGCAGGGTTCCTTCAGAATGTGAAGGAACAGGTTTCGCGGTGTAGGATGGGGCAGAAACAGTTCAGATATGGTTCATTTTTAGTCTCATTCTTCTTAGAGCGCATCCCCCAGATGAAGGCTCAGATTGCATTGGCGGTACGGCCAGTGGAAGAACCACGGATGGAACGGTGGACTAGTCTTTCTCCGAGACTAGTGGCAGACTTAGAGTTCCGTTTCACCGGTGACTTCTTTGCTTGGCTGAGACGTCAGTATCTTTGGATAGAGGACTTCCCTTATGCCGATATGGACTTCCACAGGAGCATGGATTTGATTCTACCAGTGGGGGAAGATTGGGATGCGTCAGGTGAGAGACCTTGTCTAGTTTTTTGTTTTAAGTTTTTAATGTATATATATTTTTTTGGGTATGTGGAAGAGTTTTTTAATGGGTGTATTGTTTTTAACATGTAGACACGGGAGCAGTGCGCCCGGTTGATATACCAGTACCGGGACGTTGCGAGGGTGCTCCGGTTGCAGTGGATCCAAGGGCACCAGTGATAGGTCTTCGGGAGGTTGAAAGAAACCTTCAAGGCCTCATGATGGGCATTCCTCCTCTACGGAGGAGAGAAGTGCCTTTACATCTACAGAGACACACTGTGGGGGTGCCAGAGAATGTTAATTCTCTACAGAGACGCATAGTGCACGCAGTGATATGTTACTCTGAGCACAATGCAATGCAGAGAGATTAGAGTCTCTCTAGTGATTGTATATTTTGTATGACTTGTCAGATGATGTTGTACGGGTGTAAAGACCCAAAATTTTGCTCTTCCAAATACTTTTTTGATGTAATCAAAAAAAATTTAGTCACGCTATGTATATATACAATTCTAAGTTTTTACAGTGCCAAATGATTTGTACATGATGATGCCTTTAATGTGATGTGTTTTAATTTACATGTAATGTACAATTTGTTTTCCTTCATGAAACCTTATCTGTGGGCGAGATACCTATCCATGATGTAATTAGCTAACGAATCCGAAACATTGTTGAGTTCTCTTGGAATATGTTTGTATTCGATGTAATGAAACATTTGTTCAAGATGGTGAACTTGTAGGTGGAGACGTAGCAGGATAGGATTACAAATAGCATAGATTCGATTGAGTTGATAGACCACGAGTTGGGATTCTAGGTTAACAATGATACGAGAGATACCTAGGGAGGAGGCTTGGGTCAAAAGTCCGATGACATCATGATATTCTGCCATGTTATTAGTCGCTGGTCCTAAGCAAATACCTCCTGAACTCACCACCTCGTCAAATTGGTAAATGACCCATGTTGCTGAAGCAATGTTCTGGGTGTGTCAACTAGCGCCATCCGCAAACCCGACAAAGATAGGAAAGGAAGATGTCATCTGCACATGAAAACACAAGGCACAATATGAGTGAAAAAGGTAAAGAATCGAGCACGTGAAAGAAATAGTCACACCAAACTAAAATACAATAATGTACAAAGTACACATGCTAGGTGATCTAGGCATAGTACTTTTTAAGGTAAAGTCCATTCCAGGGCTCTCCTAGGGAAATTCCATCATAATCGACTAACTCGTAGGTGCCTCTGTGCAGAACACATTTCATAATGTAAGGGCCATGCCATAGAGGTTCTAACTTACCTATCCCTAATTTGTCATGAGTTTGGTCATAGACGAGGACTAAGTCTCCTTCTGCAAAAGTCCGAGGATGGACAGATTTGTCATATTGATTTTTTATCCGTTTCTGATGTGCCATGTTAACGAGAGCAACATCACGACGTGTTTTGTCTAGTTTGGTCAGATATAAGAAACGTTCTTCTTCGGCAGAAGTATGGGGCAGGAGTTCTATTTTAAGTTTCAGAGATGGAATCTCACACTCGATTGGTAAAACAGCTTCGATGCCATACACTAACTGGAAAGGAGTGAACCCAGTTGTGGTTTTCATGGAAGTACGGTAAGCCCAGAGAGCGAAGAAAATTTGTAGATGCCAGGATGTCTTATTTTCCCCTACCATGCGTTGAATCATGGTTTTGAGGACCTTGTTGATAGCTTCAACTTGTTCGTTGGCCTGAGGATAGTATGGGGATGAGTTTTCATGGCGAAAACCCAACTTGACATGCAATTCACTCATCATCTAGTTCTTAAAGTGTGCACCATGATCAGTGATAGTGGCGTGTGGTACACCAAAACGAGTTATGATGTGGTTAAAAAGAAACAGAGCTGCGGTATGACCATCATTCAGGAAGGTAGGCATAGCCTCAGCCCATTTTGTAAAGTAGTCGACGACGACGATTATATAACTGTGCCCCCAGGCTAAGGTAGGCTTACATTGTAGAAAATCGATGCCCCACTTGGAAAAGGGGCTGATGGCGATAATGGGGTGCAGCGTAGTAGGGTGGGTGCGTGCCTGGTTGGTAAAAACTTGGCAAGGTGGGAATTTTTTGACTGCCTCAATACAATCTTTGAAAATCGAGGGCCAAAAATAGCCAGCACGTAGAATTTTTTGGGCTGTGGCCATCCCAGAAAGGTGACCGCCACAGGCTCCAAGGTGACATTCGTTCAGAACGTGTTCAGCCTCTGCATGAATCAAACATCGTCGAAGGATAGTATCAATACCACGATGATACAAGGTGTCGTCGACGATAAGATAACGACGAGAATGGTGGTGAATACATCGACGCTCTTCACGGGAAATGTTAGGCTGAAAGTGTTGGGTTTGGAGGTAAAGGAGGATGTCTCTGTACCAAGGATCAGATGTGCGGATGAGGGAAAGAGTTTCGTCAGGGAGAGAATCTCTAGGTTCGATATCTTCATCAGCATGGGGGAAATTGCAGATGAGCTCTGCAAACACCAAGGACTTTTTGGCTTTGGACTTCGCAAATTCAAGATCAAATTCCTTAAGGATGACGATCCATTTAGAGTATTTTCCCCCAAGCATTTTACGTGTCAAGACATGGAACATGGGGTTTGAGTCCGCAATCACAGTGGTGGTGCGTAGTAGGATGTAATGGCAAAATCTCTGGACAGTGATGATGGCTGCCAGAGCTAGTTTCTCTACATGCGAATATCGGAGTTCGGGTCCAGATAGACTCTTGCTCAGGTAATAGATCACATGTTCTTCACTATTGGGTCCTCCTGAACTAACACCATCGCAATAGTGGAAGTAGAGGCAACTCAGTAAAGGATGTAGTCCTTTGTATAGTCTGGAGGATGCAACAAAGGTGCGTGGGTCAAGGCATGCTTGAGAGCATCAAACGATCATTGAGCGATGTCATCCCAGATGAAAGGGGTGTTTTTCTGCAACAATCGCATGAATCCTTTAGTTATCTCAGCGTAGTTACAAACGAAACGACGAAGGAAGTTTGCTTTTCCTTGCAAACTTTGGAGTTGGGTCAAATTGGTAGGTGGGGGTAAGGCTAGAATAGCCTTGATCGTTAAGGGATCCACCCAAATCCCGTCTTTGGAGACAATAAAACCAAAGAGTTGACTAGATTTGATAGCAAAAATACACTTATGTGGGTTCAAGCGGATACGGTAGAACCGATATCGAAGAAAAATAGCCTGTAAGTGATCAACGTGATCTGATCGATTAGATGAGTGGGCAGGTAAGTCGTCGAGATAAGGTTCTGCAATATGCTTGATATCGTGGAAAGCGTATGACATGGCCTGTTGGAAAGTAGCACCAACATTTTTGAGACCAAAAGGTAGATTTTGATAGGCGAAAGTTCCCCATGGGCAGATAAAGGCAGTCTTATGTTGGTCAGCAGGTAAAATTTCGATCTGGTTATACCCCAAAAAACCATCCATGAAGGAGAAGATTACACTCCCAACGCAATTGTCAATAATCTGGTCAATGAAGGGTGTAGGGTAGTTGTCCTTTGGACAAGCCTTATTGAGATCCCGACAGTCCACACAGACATGGACGGTCCCTTGTTTTTTGGAAACCGGAACAAGGTTGGAGACCCATTCTGTCAAAGGGATGGGATATATAAAGCCAGATTTTAAAAGTTTCTCATCTTCTACCTTTATAGCCACGATTTTCTTGGGATGAACCGGGTGGAGTTTCTGTCGAACAGGTTTCGCGCCTGGGTAAGTTTTGATTTCATGCACGACAATCAAGGGGTCGATTCCTGACATTTCCTCATAGCTCCAAGTGAAGACATCGCAAAATTCTTTAAACAGAGCGGTGTAAGATACCACTTCTTCAGGTGTGCAATTAGCACCAAGGTTAATGTTTTCCACAACGCCTTCTTTGATCGAAATATCAATAACGATTGTAGTAGAGATATTACCCATATTCCCCTCAGAAAGATTATCTTGTGTGAGGATGGGAGATTGTGGAGAATGGGTAACATCAGGAGGGAAGACAGAGTGCATGTCTTGGTGAATTTCTTCCAGAGGCAGAAGAAAAGAGGATCGATGACGGTTATCATCCCAGGGTACGTCGTCAATACTAAGCATCTCCATTATAGATTCGTCGGAAGGGAAAATTTGGGAAATGTAATCGGTGGCAGACGATAGGGAATCCAACCATGATGGCATCGAGTAGGCATCAGGTGCCAATAAATGTGGGTTGTCCGAAGAGGGAGAGGCAGATTGAATAGCTATGTATGCAGCCTCGACTAGGCTAAGTGGCATGGTGTCACCTAGCACATCGAATTCCATAGGACTAGGTACAATCCAAGGGTCAGATGATTCCAAGGATTGATAAGGCATAGTCGAAATCATATTGACAGTGGCGATATGATTTGCGGTGGGTGGAAGTGGTGTAGGGAAAGTACCCATGAGACTAGAATCTTTCAACAAGCCAACACCAATGCTTTCATACGTAATTGGGTGGTCTCCCAAAAAAGGAATGTTGTTGGTGACAGGAGCACAAGCATTGGGTGTACAAAAATCTAGTTGATCGATAGTGACAATTTTGCCTTGATGCGGGAATTGTACACATTGAAACACTGACGAGGCGACAACAGTCATAGCGTAGAACCAACTTCTTCCAAGTAGTAGGTTGTAATCGAGGGGGGCGTCGACCACCTCGACATCAACAGTAACAATTTTGCTGCCCAACTGAACGGATAAGTATTGTAAAAGTCCGTGAGGATGAAAACCTCACCCATAGAAAGTGCGTAACATCATAGGGGATTGATTAAGGGCAGGTGATTTTAAGCCTTTCCAACAAGATAAAGACATGACACAAGTAGAGGCTCCCTCATCCAAGATAGTTCGGTGTATTTGTTGATTGTGAACAACAACATCGATCTGAAAAGCTAGTTGGTGGGAGAGTTGAGGCTGATGATCATCTAGATTAAATGTGAGGTTATTAGATGACTCAGGATCGAAAGCGTCGATGGCAGCTAAGAGAATTCTACGTTGGCTGGGACAGTGTTGTAGAAATTTCAGAGTAGACATAGCACACGGTGCTTGAGCCAAATCTTCAACGATGTTGTAGTTTTGGGCAGCCCGCGAACTAGGATTAAAGGTAGATTTCCGGATAGTGCTCTTAGGAGGGCATAGGATGGAGTCAAACGAAGGTTTCTCAATTTGAAGTGGCCCGTACGGAGGGCTAGCAGACGGAGGACTAACGGAAGACGGTAATGGGTCTGGTGAGGAACCGTTAGTAGTTTTCAGCTTATCAGGTTTAATCGGTGTGTCATATGTTGTAGCACGAGTGGTCAGGTTAATCCCGTTAAACATGTAAATGTGGGCACTTGTCAAGGCCTCATCATGGGATTGGTTGGATCTGCCCCCTGAAGTGGGGGTTTGAGCAACCAAATATTGCTGCTATGGAAGAGGATGGGTAAGCACAACGGGTTGTGAATTTCT
Source organism: Picea mariana (assembly GCA_032191745.1). Classification (NCBI taxonomy): domain Eukaryota; kingdom Viridiplantae; phylum Streptophyta; class Pinopsida; order Pinales; family Pinaceae; genus Picea; species Picea mariana. Next base: position 499,320 of record JASDQU010102300.1, on the reverse strand, counting down.
CTTAAAGATCTTGGCCACTTCATCACGATGTGGACAATCTCCGGTGTAGTGATCATCACCACAAATGAGAAATGGGAATTTTGGTTTCCCTTGTGGTTGTTTTCCGGTAGCAGGGGTTTGAGGTTGATTTTTTGGTTGTTCATTGTTGTTGCTTTTCTTGGGTTTATTTCTTGCTTTCTTCTTGCCCCCAGGTTGTTGTGAAGGGGTTGATTGGACTGCATTCACCTCAGAGACCTAAGTTTGAGGGGGGGTAGAAGAGGGTGCAGTCGGACTGGGAGAAGGAGTCGGATCAAACCGCTGGGTTGTTCCAGTCGACTAGGAAGGATATTGGGTTTTGACGGAGCCAATAACTTCATCCGCGTGCGAGGTAGACGATGGTTTGGATGGATCATTAGTGGCACGGGTAGCATTTGGTATCAACTCGTATAGAGTACCAGATTGCGAATAAACCAAATCTAAGTACTGAGCTTGAGCAATGGCTTCTTCCTCAGTGACTACACCACCCATGGCAACATCACGAGCGATCTGGGGCAACAATGATTTAGTGAACCATTCCGCTAATAATTGTTCAGGAATGATCACTTTGATTAGCCTTCGTTGTCATCTCCATTCATGAATATGATCAGAGATATGTACGGAGGTTGTCTGACAAAGGGAGGTCAATAAGTCAGTACCCGTCTCATATCGAATGGGCAGTTGGAAGTGTGTGAGGAAGGACATGGCGAGAGAGTTGAAATCGTGAAAAGAAACACGTGGTAGTTCAATGTACCATTTTGTTGCGGAACTCGTAAGCATTCATTGAAAAAGATGCAAACGTATAGAATCGTGCATGAGGGAGTTGGATGAAAAACACAAATGGAAGGTCATCACGTGGTTGTTTGGGTCTTCTCCGAACTTTCTGTCGAATTTTGGGATATCAGAAGGAATTTTAGCTTGAATAGTTGGACAAACTGGAGAATGAAAAATAGGGTCATTCGTTAACTGAGACAAGTCTGGAAGGTCTAGAGTTGCTAGGAAAGGTAGTTGTCGGTTAACCTGTGGGTAATACTGGTGTGGCATAGGAACACCAATAGGACCATACACTGGGTTAGACGGATAATTATAACCAGTGGGCTCTCTTGTATAAGGTTGGTGTTGACCAGGGTACACAGGATTTGAGGTGTTTTGGGAAACACGTGCGAGCGGAGGATAACTGGATGGGTTTTGAGAATTATAAGCCAAATTTGGCGTTTGTCCATAAGGAGGATATAGATGAGTCCCTTGAGGGGGAAGAGATTGTTGCGGAACTTGAGGATTGTGTCCCCCCAAGAACTGTGGGTTTCCT
>JASDQU010102300.1:484701-497881 GCA_032191745.1 Picea mariana | reverse complement strand
GTCCTCCAGTGGGAGGATTCCCCCCAGCTTGAGGTAGAGTTCCCAGAATTTGAGAACCAGACGTAAATGACTGACCGATACCGCTTAACGGATTAAGACCACTGAGACCGGTCCCTCTGGGTTGGATAGGTATGGAACTTCCCAGCATAACTTGGGTAGTAGTGATAGCGGAAGAATTCAGTGCTCTATACCCAAAAGGGAGTGATGATGAAGGTCTAGGTGTTATTGGTGTGCCAATTGCAGCTTGGCTAACCATTGAATTATCGGTGGGAATAGTCGGCACGTGAGGGACCATTGTAGAATGGGCCGTCTAGAGAGAAAAAGTGGACCTTGGGCCAATGGACAATGTGTTCGGACCAATGGACGGTGTGGCTGAAAAAACGGTAGTACCAGTAAAATGGTTTAAAGGTACAATGTAGGTGATAAGTGCATCGATACCTATTCCTGCTCCATAAAGATCCTGCACCATGCGCGGTGGACTTCAAACAATGTTTGCGGTCCAAAAGGGGTCATCGACTAAAGGGTTTGAATGCGACCTAGTCGGAATGCCAGAAGGATTGACGACGACGAATTCACCAGCTGAATTCAGTTGGAGAACACGTCTCTCATAACCCTCCGGAATGCGGAAAGCCTCCGGGGACTCGGAAACAATTCGAAAATTCTCTAAAGAGGTGGGAACTTCTTCTTGGGAGGTTATAGTATCGTGAACCTCGCTCTGTTGAGGAGATTCCTCCATAGAATGAAGGGGTAAAGGGGTATTCTCTTCCATATTTTCTGGAGGAAGTCCCTGTAGCCTCCACGAATGACGTGGAGGGTCAATGTTGGCAAAAAGGAGTCGACGGAAAAAATCTATGGCCAACTACCGAAAAGAAACAGCATACACTAATAGAATCTAGGAATCACAACCAAGCAAACAAGACCTTCTCTCGATGACCATACTAGTTGGTGATGAAATCCAACGTCGCGTGATCAAGTCAAGAAGGGGCGGGGATATGGTGGAATAGTTACAATGGCGACCTGCTTAACGGACTTTCACCCTGGTGTAAGCTTCCACACAGTAATTGTGGATTTACCCTCCAAGGAGCTCGAGTGAGTTTGACCAATGTCTGCTCCAGGTACAGTGAGACTTCCCTTCACTGTTACCTTGTGTAAGACACTAAATATTATGGCCACTAAGGTTACCAATTTGCAGTTAGCCCCTGGGCGAGTACAGTCGACAGTCCAGTCTAAACGTATGGGCAGGGTATCTAGCCCGAAATCAACTTAAAAGGCTTCCACTCAACATTGTGGGCATACCTTTAAGTGATCCCCATAATATGATCTGACTACTACAATCAGTCAAACCATGGAGGGATAATCTCTGTAGCTTTCCGGAGTGCGACCTCATGCATAACCCCTGTGTGAGAGGGGGATCCTAGGTAGACTTATACGACAATTGGATTTGAATCTCCCTAGATCAGGATGCTAATGTTTGTTTTGGAAACTTTGGAGAGTTATGCTCACAGCCTAATCCAAAGTACTAATCCTAGTCTATTGTTGGTGGAGGATCCTAGAAAAGAAAATGTTCTAGATATTTTTTAATTAGCGTTCATTTTATAGTTGTTCTTTACTCAAAAGGGGTGCATGGAAGTTAAACGGATGGAATGATGACTCAATCCCCAAAAAAATGCATCAAAGATGATAAGCAGTCATTTTTTTTCGATGAATATCTATTTAAGGGAGAGAGAGAGAGAGTTCTTTTCACTAACAAGCACTAATAAGGAATGTCCTCAAACAAATTTTCTTCGATCAAATCCGATGTGGTGCTAAAACTTTTGAAAATGTCTTCTAATATGAAAAATTAATCATGAAGGTGTCTCTCTATTGTTTGTGTGCAAATAACAATTAATTCAAAACAACACTTCTCCTGCCAATTAACCTTTTGGATCAAGGAAACACAGACAAGCATAAGCAGGTTGCGTACAAACAATACACCCTCTTGTTGTGATAAAAAACAAGAAGCAAAAGAAAAGAAAACAAAGAAAACCAAGAACTTCACACAAAAAAAAATGTTGAAGAACAATGACCTCAACAAAGACCAAATGAAGAGATTCGTAGACTTCTGATGTCCTTCACCAGAGTTTCTCGCTCAGTCAAAAAGGAGAGAACAAAAAATGCATTGGTTTCAAACTCCCAATCAGCAGAAAAACTCAAAAAATAATGAAGAAGGCTACAAAATCTAAACAACTAGGTGTTTGTTCTTCAGAAAGAAGGATGTCAAAGTTGAATAGGAAGAAGCATTGACTCACAGAGAGGCTCAACAAGTAAAACACAAAGACTAGACCATGAAAAAAAAAAGTAATTCTGGAGAGGTTTTTGGCCAAAGGAGGGTTGGCGCTCTGGTGTAAAGGCAACCAAGCGTTATAGCACTCTGTGTAAGACAGTCAGGGAGCACTGGCACTCTGTTAACATATCCACAGGGGCGCCAGGCTTGAAAAGCTCCTAAAAATGTAAAAAAATCCAAAAATTGCAGTCTAGTTTGGCAATCAAGCTGAGTGTGATGGGGTAGGGAGTCAATCAGCCCATGAAATCAAGCAAAAAGGGGTGAACTAGGTTTGAAAACAATCAAAGGGTAAGACAAGGTATATGAAGAGAAATCAAAACCAAAAAGTTTCGATTTGAGGCTCCCCAGCGGAGTCGCCAGTTTTTGTTGAAGGAAAATCTCCCTGTGGACAGGTAGATCTCCTCTTGAGAGATAGACCCTTAACTCTTAAGACAAAAGATGCTTAACGTGGACACTGACTTCCTTTCGGATCTACACAAACTAATGCATGAGGAGGAAGGAGAAAAGAAGTACTTTTTTATCGACGTTTGTCCCTGCACGCTTCGAGTTGAGCTCCAATCTTTCACTCCTCGATGAGCCCTGTAGACAAACAACAGTAGAACCACTTCCTACTCTATTGATATTCGCTTGAAATAGATCTATCTATCATAGAAAAGTTCATGTGAGATTAAACACAAACTAGAAAGAAACAGGCCAAGCGTGTCATATTAATGAGAACAATGACAGAAGTAGCTTACAACCGTAGATGTGAATGCGACAGCTTCGTCAAGTCCCCTTTTTCTAACCCTTGCTCAAAAGATCCATGATTCAGACGACGACAACTTTACTGATCACTTTCCTCCAGTTCACTGTGTGTTTCCTACGAGATCATAGGTTTCATGCTTCCAATTCTTCCTCCTTTTCCACCATGATAGAGCCTGTTTATATAGGTTTAGAGAGGCTTAACCTCTTGAGGTATCTTTAGGGTAAGTTGAGGAATTCCCTCCTTGAACCAAGGATCTTCTCCTAAGATCATGATTGAACCAGGAATTCGAATGCAACTGCCTTCCAAGATTGAAAGATTTTCCACTTATTTCCCTCAACGGGCCAACTGCTGCCCAGATTAGACAACGCTCCCTCAAAAGGGGCATTAGGGTGCTATAGCGCTCCCTAGGAGGCTCAAGGGGGGCGCCAGCACTCTAAACATCTGCAGCACTCCTTCAGAGGGGAAGTTTGGTGTTATAACGCTCCCTAGCACCTTACAGGGGAGCGCCAACGCTCCTAAGGCTGATGTAGGGGAGCGCTCTCCTCTAAAACCTTAGTTTGAAGGCTCCTTTCAAGTGGAAAGAGATACCTGACTTCAGTTAACCATCCCTCTTCCTCCAAATTAGGTGTTCGAGGTATTCTAAGTGTCTCTTTAGTGTCGTCATCATGGTAGTATGCTTTTCTTGATACTTGCGACACTTATGAGCAACATGCGACACTTGCGAGCATTATGCGACACTTGCGAGCAACATGCGGCACTTGCGACACTTGCCAAAGCGAGTAATGTTGATGTGTAACATACACCTCAGACCATAGGAAACCTTTTAAGATATTCTCTAGTGGACCAAAACAAGAAGAAAAAAGAGACCAAAAGAAAGACAATAAACATGAAGATCTAGAATTTTTCCAACTAGAGGGAGGTCACTAAACATCCACAACAAAAGTTTCTAAATATCTAGTTATAGATTTTGTATAAACATGAAGATCTAGAATTTTTCCAACTAGAGGGAGGTAACTAAACATCCACAACAAAAGCTTCTAAATATCTAGTTGTAGATTTTGTGTTGAAACTTTTGTAAACACCACTTCCAAATAACTATAGAAAAAGAAACATATGCATATACACAGAGAAAACATAAGTTAATGCACAATAACAAAAAATTTCGAAAAGAGAACATACACATGTATCTTAATATATTTAATGTGTGTAAAACATCAATATTTAAAAATTACGGACACCACCTTATTCATTAAGACATGATTTAAACTACCATGATATGACTTTGTTAACTTAAAGCCACTCAATTATTGAACTTAAGTACAATACTATAATATTACATCAATATATGACCATTATACTAAGCCATTTGTAACACCTCCTTAATGGTCATTTGGAAACAAATGTGTGTGCTACTTAAGTACAATACTATAATATTACATCAATATATGACCATTATACTAAGCCATTTGTAACACCTCCGTAATGGTCATTTCGAAACAAATGTGTGTGCTACAGTACAAGCTTATCTTGACCAAGCATGTTGAAAATGTGTGTGCTACAGTACAAACTTATCTTGACCAAGCATGTTGAACATATCTACGATCCATTTTTCAAGTGCAATCCAAAATATATTATGAATTTGTCAAGAAATGAGAAGTAATGTTGACTTCTTAACATGTCACATACATGGTTGATGCAGAATGAGTCACCTTAATAACCATTTGATTGACCATTGAATCCTCATCTAGATGAACGTTAATGTTGGATAAAAAATTCAGCTCACCTATTATAGATGTAGAAGCTGATTTCAAGTTCAAAAAAGATACCCTCTTCTACACCTAATATCAAAAAGTATCCAATCTCACAAACCAAGCCTCTATAATTGTCATAAATTGTAAAAAAAGTATCCAACCTCACAAACCAAGTCTCTATAATTGTCATAAATTGTGAAGACTCTAATCCACACCTATAAATTGTGAAGACTCTAATCCATGCCTATACCTCATGTGACCGATTCACACTTGTAAATTTCACATCATGTGGTTGATTTCTACAACTCTTTACATCTAATCACCTACCAAATCGCATTCACACTACCTTGGAAAAATCCAATGTCATTGTAAGAGCTGCAAGTACTTTCTTCCACATATTATCATCTTCTTCACCAACCTAAAACTCAACAAAGTTTGAACCAACATACAAATAAGAAAACAACAAATAAATAAAAACCTATTGAACAAACCAATCACCTTTGCTTTCTAGCCTTCCACTTGGTCTTATATCCCCAAGAAATGGAAGCTCCTCTTCATATCTTCAAGCCTATCCTTATTTGATTTACTTCCTAAATGAACAACTTTTTTCCACTTCACCTGAAACAATCTTCACATCTCTTGCCTCCTTTGAAACTTGCACAACATCTGGTGATGGATGCTCAACATTTTACACTTGTCCTTGTAGATCAGTTGATTTTTCAACTTCAAACCAACAACCATAATATTCATTTAGATTTAATTTCTCATCAGTGTTTACATTCCAAATCACAACCTAAATTGTACATGGATACTTATTTTTCCATGGAAAACTTCCTTGGGGAAACCCTCCAAGAACATCCTCACATTTCATGAATGGGGCTCAAGGTAAATGATGGTGGTTGACAACATGTACACTTAACCCTAGGGGACCTAAGTGTATTCGACCTTGTGACCTCGTTGGTCATTATGGCTTTGACATAGTAAATAAAACTGCTTTAGTGTAACCCTTAAGGCTGATTTTACATGGATGTTTGTGGCATAATAATCAGGATCACTTATCAAATCAAATATTTTAAGCAAATTATGTTTGATTTCTTCTAGCATCCTGCCTCCTCATATATGGCACCTCATACACAGTAATGTAAGTCAATAATCATTTTAGGGAGAAATTACAGTATTAAATAGAGACAATCAAAATATATAGAATCTCCACACAACCGTGAAAACAATAAGCAACAAGTAAATGGATCAAATTGTTATTTCTTTATCAAAGCTACATGACATTACAATACTGTAAGAATAATAAAACTCCCAATTTCTTCTAGATCACATAGAACATTCAAGAATCAAAATAACACAACTTCTAATCCCATCAACTCGAAATTCATTAGAAATAATATATGCTCCAAAAAAAAATGAAGCAAATTGTCTATTTGAGTTCCCTGGTTGCAATGCTACAATCTCAAGCCCAAAATGAGTAAATTACTCTAGTTAAGGTACAAGAGGATATAACCCCTCATTCCTCTTACTTCTACATTGTCATAAACAAGCTATATATACCCTAATATTAAACTTATAAGTTCAATGCATTAATCTCAATCCATCATCATCTTTTATTTATCCAAAAAAATCAAAGGGTGATTCCACAAATCTCACTTTGCAACTAGCAATTATTTCTCCCATGGAAAATTAACTTAAGCTATGGCAACAAGATTTGGTCGTATTGGATTTTATTGTATGGAAATACAATGGCAATATGAAAATTAGCCTTTTTTTTTTTTGGTACATTATGGATATGATATGGGTCAACTTATTTTTTATTGTCTTTAACAATATACTTTATACTTGTATACTCTAAATATAAACTAAATAGCCATTTTTTAAGGAATGAATTATTATTATTATTTTTTATACCTTAAATATAAACTAAATAGTCATTTTTTAAGGAATGAATTATTTTTCTTATTTTTTTTTTTCATTTCCTTGAACCTAAAATTCTTCTAAATTTTGGAACAAAATGCATATCTTTTGTATTTATAAGATGTATAATTTTGTATTGGAATTATACAATATTTTTTTGTTAAATATTTTTTGTATTGAATTGTATTTAAATTTGTATCCATGTTTGAATCTTGCTACTATACTTCAAACCATTTCATGTTTTTGAAATTAAATCTCCACGTAAACCCAATTAAAGATCGATTTCCTCTTCTTGAGAACAATGGCTATAATCATTGTCAAATGACCAAGTCAAATAAGGGTCTATATGCATGTCTTTGATGATTGGTCCATGTATGTTCCATATTCCTTGCCATGGAGTAGTATAAGAGTGGCTATATTCACTGGAGTGGTCACATGGAATTTTATCAATCTTTCCCCCCTAATCCTTTCACATGCATAGGATTGTTCCATGTGTTAGAATCACAGAGCTCTAGGTGACAAAAGGATTCTTCTTTTCCTAATCACCCCATAGACCAAGATATTGATTCAATATGATTTTGATTAAGGGTTGGTCATTTGGAGGGGGTCATGGAAAACAAAAAGAAAATGTTCCTAATCCTCCTATCTGTGGTCTTGAGAAAATCATTCAACTATGTTTTTGGGAAGTTTCAAGTGAGGTTGAGATTCCCACATACAAACATGTTTTGTTTTTTTATGTGAAGGTCACTACAAAGCCTATCAAAATTCACTATTTAATGGGTAGTGAGAATAGCTATTACTCGTTACTATTCATAAGTACTAGATGACTTATCATTATCATATAAGGAAAACCACACCACTTAAAATAACTCATAAGTAATCCATAATGAAACAACTTCGACTCCTACCAAATAAAGAAATCCATGGACTGCCAGAAAGACAGAAAAAGAGATGTGATTGAGAGGAAGGGAGATGATTGGAACGTAGGAAAAGGAACAAGCAGTCACACAAATAACATTCCGGATTTACATTGCCGTGCAGGAGGGGCATCTGATATTCTCCACACACGGCTAAAGTTTATGCTGATTCCAACCTTAGAGTAGAAGTGTATGGAATTTCTCTTCTAAAAGAAAAGAAATATGTTCTGCGAATTCTATAACTTTAAAGTGAAAGTGGTATGTGATTCATCCTTTGTGACGAAGCTAAGAATAAGCATAATAATAATTTGAAAATGTAATGGCAAGAAGAAAAAGGTGGTGTGAAAACTGGAAGTTATTTTTTTCTTAAATGAAAGTAAAAGTAGTAAAATTAATTTTATCCATTATTAATAACTATTTGTCATTTCACAATCTATTTAAAGTTAAAATTGTTGTTTAAAAAAAATAAAATAAAAATTTATGAGAATTCAAAAAATAATAAGTAATCATTAGGTCTATCTTATGGTAATAATAAATAAGAGAAAAAATAAATTGAAAGTATAATAATAATAAGAAAATAATGATGAAAGTACAATAGGAAAATAATGATGAAAATACAATAGGAAATTAATGATAGTATTGTTTGGATTTAGATATTTGTAAACAAGTTATTATTAATTTATGTGTATAACTTTTGATTATATTTAAAGATAATTGATTGAAAATGTAATAATAAAAAAATAATGATGGTGAGGTGGTGGTGTTTGTGTGGAAGATTTTGATTTTTGATTTAAAGATAAACAAAGTATGATTAATATGTTTATAATTTTTTTACATTCAAAGGTATGCCAATATATAAAAGAAAAACTATAAATTTAATTATTGCATAGTTTTTATAAAATTTTGAAAAACTACATTCTCTATAGAAAAAGAAAAGAATAACCAAACCAACTATTTTGAAGTGAAAGAAAAGAAGAATAACCAAACCAACAATGAAAGAAAATAAGAATAACCAAATCACCCAATAGGATATAATTGGACCTACGAAAAAAGTTAGGTTTTCTTAAAAAAAAAAAATGGTTGTGCAATTGTAAGAAAAATTAAAAAACTTATAGCGTTGTAGGGAAAGAAAATAACCAAACCAACAATGAAAGAAAAGAAGAATAACCAAATCACCCAATAGGATATAATTGGACCTACCAAAAAAGTTAGGTTTTCTTAAAAAAAAAAAAAATGGTTGTCCAATTGTAAGAAAAATTAAAAAACTTATAGCGTTGTAGGGAAAGAAAAGTAAATAAAAATAAGAATCAAATATTTTTTATTTGTAATAATGGAATGGAGTTGTAAAGTTTTTGAACCTATCTTTAAATAATGGAGTGGTAAGAAGAAGAATACTACGTAAATGAAAGAATATGGGAAACATTTTTTAAGTATAGTGGAATAATAAGTTATGTAATAATGGTTAATGTTGAGCAAACCAAAATCATGTAGATTTATTTTCAAAAATTTTACAAATTGTAGTATATTTATGAGTGTGGACTTTTATATTTTATACCAGTATAATTATATCAATAAAAAATATATAATGAAAAAATATTTGCTAAGTATTATCATTGTAAGGTAGGATAAAAATCATGGACAACACTTCAATGAAAATAGAGATGTGAACAAAGTTTTTTGTTTTTTGAACCAAGGTTAGAAAGATAGTGACTTTTTTGGGTTTGTTGTGGAGTTATTGCTCAATGTTTTGCATTGGATTTGATCTTGCTGGACTTTTCTATTGTTTCCTTTCGACCATAAGGAAGATGGGAGCTCTATGGGCTCCCGACCGGTCAAAAAAGTTATTAAGTTTTTTTACTTGGAGTTGTGACTAATCTAGAGAATGGTATTAGTGCACAAAACTCCACAAAATTATGTTCCAAAGACATATCATGAGACAACGACCCCCTCTTAATATTGATTAGTTTGATTCTATGATAGTTTATGTAAGTAGTTATGTCTAAGTTCACTTCTAGGTTGAACACTAGGTTTCTGGTTGTTCATTCCGATTCTCGGAGAGACCCCATTGGTGGCATAATAGGGAGCACGGGCGGGAATGGATTTTTTGAAATTGGAAGTATGGAAGCAACTTGTTAATGGTGAACTAGAACTCTGGTGGAGACCGGTTAATGGCAGAGAAAGATTCCTAAACTCTAGAATGTGGGTGTATGATCAGGGGATCAAATTTTGCTCAATTTTCAAAGTGCTCAGAATGCGACTAAAACAGTGCCATTGCGTCCGTCTCGTCTTCCTGATTCCGGCGGTATATTTACTTTCGCAAACAGAGTCCGTATGGAGGAGATATCGCGATCTGTCCGCCAAGCCAAACAGGGAAAAATTTTGGATGCTGACTGTACCTGTCCGTACAGTCTGTACGGCCACATGGAGGGCCGTACCATCATGATGACATGGTAGTTTGATGACGTGATGTATTTGTATTGGTTGATTATTGTCCAATTAAAGGTTGACACGTGATTATTGTCCAATTAAAGGTTGACACGTGTCCGATTGAGGAAAATAATAAGAAGACACGTGGCCCAATCTATGCGCGCCACGTGTCCCCATTTGGTTGGTTTATTTTTGTTGTGCAAAATATATTGGAGGCCGTGGGGTTTGAGCCCCGGACCTCCCACACAGTCCACGGCTTCACCCAACCGCCCGGCCATTGGGCCACACATCAGTTCTTATTATATGAATGCAAATGAATGTATTTATGTTTACGAGATTGTAATATGGGTGGGGGGGTCGGGCTGGGGCTAGCCCCGGCCCGTGGTCATTTGTGATAGCATATAACCATGAGGTATAATCTGAATAGTAGTGCGGGTATATAACATATATAACATAGTTATATAACCATTGTATTAAATCGCGCGGGAGTTTAAACATTGTGTTATGTAATATTTGCACGGGTTATACCATTGTGTTGTGTAATGCGCACGGTTATGTATTTGCGTGGGAGTTCTACCGTTTGCACGGTTTTCAAACGGAATAACCACTTTGTAACCAAGCCCACGGTCGCGTGTGCTCATATGCCCAGTACCGAGGCGGTTAAGGGCTGGAGGTGCCTTAACTGTCCTACGGTTTGTACCGGTGCGCGGTTGCGTACGGGTCTTGGTTTTTCCGCTTTAAAGACCGTGTGTGCTAGGTTTGAAGCACAAGGGTGCGAATTGTAGAACCAGAGACAACAAGTTGGAGAAGGAGACTTCAAGGAAGCATATCTTTCTCATTTTTCGACCGTTTCAGGTGCCGAAAGAGCCCAGACAGGGGTTTTGGGACGCTGCGGAGCCATTGGAGCAGTCAGTTTGTCATTTTGAGCATTGGAAGCCATGTTTTTGAGCACTTTGAGCAATTTAATAATAAAGATCCATTGGAAGCTGGACCAGGAGATGTAGCCCAGAGTGGGGTGAACTCCTTTATCAAGTTGTTGTGTTTATGTGATGATGTTCAATGTTTATGCTGCTGTCTATAAGTGTTTTGCATAAGTAATCCTTAATTTATGTGTTGCAAATTGATCCTGTTGCTTTAAACACATAACATTTCACTTGCAATAATTAGTCAAGTTTTTCAAGTCTTCTTCATTTTTAGATCAAGTTGGTATTAGAGCACTGGTTTTGAAGACTTGATTGTTTGCAAGTTTTGTTTTTGATGCTCACAAGGTTGAAACTCACAAGAGGAGAAGGTCAACTTGTGGAGCCAAGTTCTTATCTGATGAGGAGGAAGCAGTTTCGTTCACCGCAAGTTGCAGAGAGACATTCACCAAGCATGGCACATGCAGAAAGTCATGAACGTGTTCCAGACGAAGAGGAATATCTCAGGCAGACTCTCATGCAGATGAGAGATATGATGAAGATTTTGTTGGAACGGAACATAATGTCGCAGGGTGAAGGCTCTAACCCTTCAATGCTTAAGGGAGGTGGTGGTGACAAGACTCCAGGCAGAGATGGAGGGAATGGTGCTTCTTCACCACCCTCTCCTCCTCCATCATCATCTTCTTCTTCTTCTTCTTCTACTAGTTCGAAGAATCTTCCCCATTCTCCAAAGGGGCATGGTAAAACTCCTTCGCAAATTCCTTTATTAAAGCCTGATATAAAATTTGAGTTGCCAATTTATAATGGAGAAGTTAATGATGAAAAGTTAGATAACTGGATACGTCAAATTGAAGTCTATTCTAGAATACAAAAGATTCAAGATGATGAAACAAAAATTCAGTTAGCTTCTTTAAGATTAGATGGCTCGGCACTTATTTGGAGGGAATCTAAGACACAAGAAGAAATTAAAAAGAATGGAAAAATTTTGCTTTCTTGGAATTATTTCATAATAGCAATTAAAAAACAATTTTATCCATTGGCATATAAACAAAAGGAAACCATGGAATGGCAGAATTTTAGACAGGCTAAAGGACAGAATGTACAAAGTTTTACTCAGGAGTTTAGGAGACGAGCTTTGGTTTTTGGAGTTGATTTGTCTTCACAGGAAACATTGCTCAAATATATTGGTGCTTTGCATAGTTATTTGAGGCATACTATACTTATGTTCAATCCCACGAATCTAGATGAAGTTTGTGTACAGGCTACGCATTTGGAAGCAAGGGGAAATAAGGATACACATGAAGGTTTCAAGAAGACATACAGCCAGGGAGACAAAGGGAAGAAGCAATTCAAAGGCAAAGGCAGAAAGAATGCTGCAGTGAAGAAGGAGGGAGAAAAGTTCACATGTAAACATTGTTCAAAGGATGGCCATGATGAAGACCACTGTTGGAAGATTCATCCAGAGCGCAGACCCAAGAAGTTTGGCAACAACAACAAAGGGAAGTGGAAGACGGTTGCGACTGTTGTACAAGATTTGGGTTCAGATTCTGGTGATGAGACGAAGATCACAGCGATGGGTTACCAAGGTAATAATTCTGTTGCAAGTACTAGCTCTTCAAGTAATGAAAATGTCAATGTNGAAGAGACTGTAAAGAAACTTAAGTTGGAAACTAGTCCACATCCTAAGCCATGCCCTCTTGGTTGGATATGTGATAATGCTAAGTTACAAGTAACCAGGAAGTGTAAACTTAGGTTCGCTATCACCGCCAATTTTGTTGATGAAGTAGAGTTGGATGTGATTCCGTTGGATATATGATAGGAAAGCTATATTCTATCATCAGGAGAATAAGTATCATTTGTTTAAAGATGGGGTTGAGTATGTTGTCAGAGCTCACACTAAGAAAATGAACTTATAAGTCATAAATGCAGGGCAAATGAAGAGGATAGTTAATGCAAGTAAAAACTTTGTTCTCTTAATGATCAAACCTAAAAATGATGTTGAGAATGAAGCATTTCAAGGTTGTGATACTAAGTTAAAATCAAATCTTTTTGAAGTTGTTAATCAGTATGACGACATGTTTAAAGAACCTAAGGGATTGCCTCCGAAAAGAGGAATCCAACATGAAATTCAGTTACAACAAGATTGTCCACTTCCTAATATTGGTATGTATAGAATG
>JASDQU010102300.1:440854-454531 GCA_032191745.1 Picea mariana | reverse complement strand
GTCCTATAGCACACATGCCTATATAGTTCCCCAAAAATTCTTTCCGCAAAGGGGATTTTGTGTTGGAGAGATATTTGGAGTGATGAGACCAAAACGTGGAAGACTAGGCATGATATTTCACAAGAATTTGGACTAATTTCTTCAATTTGTATAGCAATCCATGAAATTTAGAGATTGATTCCATTAGGGAAGTTGTATAATATCAATCTATATACTCTAAATATAGATTATCGGATTGGTTATGGAGATATGACAAACCTATCTATCCCTATGGGTTAGCTCAATCATTTGTTAGAAATCCAATGTGTTTTCTAGGTCCCTAGTTCAATTCTCTCAGGATTAGGCACACTAGTATGAAATGGCCGCTTTACACCAAGTGCCATCTTAAGATTTAGGCAAAGTGTGAAGGAGTTTCTTGGGGAGTTATTTCTAAGGAAAAGTTATAAACCTGTCAATGAAATGCTTATGGAAGTACCTCAGAGTCTCTCTCTATTTCCAAGTGAAGTTGAATAGGTGGTGGGGTCTTGGTGATGTAAAAACAAAATGGATAAATTGGATTCATTCTCTACCCATATAGGATCTATTTTAATATGTGATTCTTTGCTTGGTTTACAATGTATTAAAGATTTCTTTCTAATGAGTGAGCATCCCAAACAAGATTCATAGATGATGCATGTTCTCATTGTGGAAATATTGAGTCTCTTTGACATTCATTCTAGGATTGCAAGTATGCTCTCAAGTGATGGAATTTTGTATAGAACAAGTGGAGATTGATCTTTGTCAGTAAGATCTGTTGGAAATTGTCTCTCTTAGATAGGATTGTATTCACCCTTTTCACTTCATAGGGGTGTGTCGATGTATTTGAGTGATACCTCTTTATATGTTGTGGAAGCTTCAATGTGTTAGTGATCAAAATGTAATGGACTTTTGAGAGCGTTTTCATCTCTCTCTATTTGACTTATTGCTTTGTTCAGTCTTTTGGCCAGTGTCTTAACCTTCAGGTTCTTCATCAATCTCCCGGTGATTACTTTGGCCTGGAACTCTTTTTTTTTTCCCTCTAACCTGCATTCCAAAAGTGTGGTTAGTATTTCCTAAAACCTTAGTTTTTATCTTTTAGATTTTCAATTGTAAATCTATCGGATATGTGATGTGTGTGTTTAAGTGTCTTACTATTAAACTATCATAAATCATGTCACATATACCAAAAAACAAGTCTAAGATATCAAAATACTAAAACTCCCTTTTTATCTAAGTCTAAGACTATTGGGTTTGATGGTTTGTGTTAAAAGCCATTCCATGAATCAGCTTATCTACTAAACCATTTAATATTCCATATTCCAAGTCATATGTTATACTATCCCACATGCTAGCTGCACATTCAAATTCAAAGCCATGAGTCATATGCAAACCAAGAAACAAGTCGACAATAGGAGTCAAGCCAAGAGTTAACACATAGTCCCAATATGCATTTCCAAGTCGATGGGTCAAGTCAAACTTCCAATTTGCACAGCAAGCGCAGAGTTAAGCATAACTTCAAGGTCATGAGTCAAGAACTAAGTCGACATGTCCATCATAAGTGTTGAGCTCCTTTTGGTTTTGTATTGATAAATAGATTGAAAACCTTTCTGCCAGATGCCCAATTTAATGGTGAACATGAGGACGAAACTTGTGAGGCATTTACAGTGAACAACCCAATATCATGCAACATTTAAACCAATATTAGTCGTGGCCTAGTGTTCTTAACCCACAAAACGGTATTGATTCTGATGAAAGAAAGGATGAGCCTTTTTCCTACAGATCTAGCAAAATCCACTCTGCTTGCAAGGTCATAATGGCATAATATAATACCTCTGCTAATAATGACTAGGTGTCTTAGAAGAATTTGATTTGTTTTGAGCTTTTGACAGATCATAGGCATCGACCCACAAGGAAAGAAACACTATGCCAGCAAGAATGCAAAAAATAATGCGTAGGGTTTGTTTAAAGATTGGTTGTTCTTCTTTTTGGTTTCTTTCAGGTGTCATGTGCATAGGCGAAAATGTGTTACACAGGGTGCTTTTTGATAAGGATGGGAATCCCAGACCTTTAAGTTTGGCCTTACGAAAAATAGTAGGGATGGAAAAAGATATAACATGAACTTGGCATACATATCACCAGAGTTTCTAAGAAAAGACAGAGTAACTTCTAAAATTATGGTTGTTTTCTCTAATCCATACAATGGAAAGGGACATAGTGAAAATTTGAGAAGATCCTAGAGGGATTAGATGTTAAAGACTTTTCTTTAAGACCCAAAGTAGATAAAGACAAGAACATAATGAAAATTTAGTTTTACAATTTTCAAAACTGAGCTTTCGACAACTTATTCGGGTTTCAATAGGCGCTCTTAGCCACCAAAACCAAGGCTTTCGATAGCTTACCCTCCACGAATTTTGGTCTTTAAGCCACCAAAAGCGCAGAGACTAGAATATCACTCTTCTTTTTTCCCATATCGAGGATTATTGTTTCCAGATCACATGGAGATGGTTTTTTATGAAAGATATTGATTAAGGGAATACAAATCATTATCCCTTTCTATTTTTTAAGGCAAATGTTGAGGCAAGAAGACCAAGTGGCCTTTCTATTTTTGGTCTAGAAATTCCCAGTTGTCATAGAAGGCTGTCAAAGTGCTTTTTCATCACTCTACAGGTTATTGAAGACTATAAAGATCATTGTAGTTGTCGAATATTGTTGAAGACTTAGTGATAAGGGTTTGACGTTTAAATTAGGTTTTTATTCTACCCATCATCATTAGTATGATTTCATTCTATCTTTAACATTTCAGATCCATTTTCATAGGATCTTGAACTTATTTGTAAAATCTATAAAGCTTATGACTTTGAAGGAAGCAAGGGTTCGATTTTGGATACTACACTATGCTGTTATTATTGTAACAAGACCCTTTTTGAAATATATTTAGTTTCACAAGCTTCTTTCATTGTTGTTGTCAGATTTCCATCTTCCCTATGCTTTCTGTATGTATGATTGAACTCTGTTCTCTATCTGAGTTTATTTAAATTGCTGGTGACTGTCATCTCACCTTTTGATTTCATAAACAAAGATTTATAATTGATCATTGCTAGTTATATTTATCCATCATATATGTTTTAAATGTGTATGGCTTGATTGATATAGTTAGTTTTCTTCACCCACCTGATTCAGTAAACCATCTGATTAACAACTCTTGAAATCCTTGTCCTACCTGATATATACTTAAGTTGTATTGAGAGAGTGAAAACTAGTGAGAGAGTTATTCATCTTGATCCAATACACTACACCATTGAGATATTAGTTAAGTTACCAGGCTTCTTTGAGATACAAACTAGAAGAACTCCTGAAGTGATAACAAATTGGCATCGTTGCCAGGGAAAGGATATTGAAGCAAGCTTCCCTGGGAGACGACACAGATCCAGCTTTGATGATAGACAAAGCTTGGACATTTTTTTTTGGTTGTAATCATCTATCTGAAGACTCCATGAAGGATGGATTATGTGGCGACTCCATTGTTCTGAAATATGTTGGTGACTCCACTTGTATGAAATGAAAAAGATATTATCTAAGAGATATGATTTATGTGATTTTTCAAAGATCGTTGGTTTCCCTAATCCAGTGCCTAGTAGAGATGAATGGGAAAATAGTATTCCCAGATTTCAAGAAGAAGAGTGGGAAGTGCCAACTGAACATTTATTGGATTTTCATGATTTCATTCATCGGTTGCAAATTGTGCACAAGGATGCTCAGATCAAGATATTTGGGTTTTCATTAGAGGGGATTGTTCGTGATTGGTACTAATCTCTTCCTACTGCAAGTATCTTCTCTTTGACAGATTTCCATGTTGCTTTTCATTCATTTTTAAAAGACAAGTTTTCAACTATTTTCCTCTATCGAGAGTGTTGTCATGAATTTAATTTGTTGAGTAAACAATTGGATAGTCAGGAAAAGTATGATGCAGTAGAGGATACCTCTCATTATGACCAAGAGATTGGTGATATGCATAATGATAACCATAGTATAGATTATTTTGACATTATATCAAATGTATCTACCACTTTAACTTGTCATGAAAATCAGATTATTCCCTTTGAACACTCAAAAGATGATAAGCAGATTTATGGATCATCATGTAACAACTTGGGATTTGCAGCAGATACTAAGGGTAGCCCTCAGCTTCCAGATTTGCAGACAAAGGGAGATTGCAACAGATATGAGGAAGAAGATGAAGGGCTAAAAATTCCAGATCAACAATTCATCATATATGTTTCTCTGACAAAGGTTGAGCAGTCTACAATTAACATGGAGATAACTAAAAGCAAATTGCATTAGCAATTCAGTCAATTGGAATAGCAGCATGAAGAGGTATTTCTTTGTGTCTTTCATGACCCTATTGTTGATTTTCTGGAATCCATGAGCAACATAAATATCAAAATATTCTTGTCAAATGAAAGATAGTTATATCATCTATTCAAACCACATTTTTGTTGGTTATGCATTCCTTTTTTTTCAGTCAAAATCAAGAACAGGTTCAGTTAATTAGTTTCTTACATGTCTTCATTGGAAGCATGAATTTACTTGATTAAGAAGCAATGCAATCGGTTAGTGTAGGAATAGGCATCAGAATAAGCTCTTCATACGAGCAGATAGATTAGTTTTAGTTGTTGATTTCAATGAATAAGAAGAACATTCTATAGGCAGGCTACAGGTTTCCAAAAATCAGTTGAACAGGCTAGATGACTCCATATCCCAATGGTAAAGGTGACTAGAACTACTAGGTTCTTGGACACCTTGCAGGGAGGTCTCCATTCCAGTTGGAGCCAGATGTTAGCGATCAAAATGTAATGGACTTTTGAGAGCATTTTCATCTCTCTCTATTTGACTTATTTCTTTCTTTAGTCTTTTGGCTAGTGTCTTAACCTTCAGGTTCTTCATCAATCTTCTGGTGATTACTTTGGCATGGAAATATTTTTGTTCTTCCCTCTGACCTGCACTCCAAAAGTGTGGTTAGTATTTCCTAAAACCTTAGTTTTTATCTTTTAGATTTGCAATTGTAAATATATTGGATATGTGATGTGTGTGCTTAAGTGTCTTACTATTAAAATATCATAAATCATGTCACATATACCAAAAAACAAGTCTAAGCTATCAAAATACTAAAACTCCCTTTTTATCTAAGTTAAGACTATTGGGTTTGATGGATTGTTTTAAAAGCCATTCCATGAATCAACTTATCTACTAAACCATTTAATATTCCATATTCCAAGTCATATGTTATACTATCCCACATGATAGTTGTGCATTCAAATTCAAATCCACGAGTCATATACAAACCAAGAAACAAGTCGACAATAGGAGTCAAGCCAGGAGTTAACACATAGTCCCAATATGCATTGCCAAGTCGACAAGTCAAGTCAAACTTCCAATTTTCATAGCAAGTGCAAAGTTAAGCCTAACTTCAAGGTCACGAGTCAAGAACTAAGTCGACACATCCATCATAAGTGCTGAGCTCCTTTTGGTTTTGTAACGATACATAGATTGAAAACCTTTCTGCCAGATGTCCGATTTAATAGTGAACATGAGGACGAAACCTGTGAGGCATTTACAATGAGTGGCCCAACATCATGCAACATTTCAGCCAATATCAGTCGCAGCCTAGTGTTCTTAACCCACAAAATGGTATTGATTATGATGAATGAAAGGGTGAGCCTTTTGCCTATAGATCTAGCAAAATCCACTCTGCTTGCAAGGCCGTAATGGTAGAATATAATACCTATGTTGATAATGACTAGGTGTCTTAGCAGAATTTGATTTGTTTTGAGCATTTGACAGATTAGAGGCATCAGGCCACAAGGAAAGAAACATTACGTGAGAAAGAATGCAAAAAATAAGGCATAGGGTTTGTATAAAGATTGGTTGTTCTTATGTTTGGTTTCTTTCAGGTGTCATGTGCAGAGGCAAAAATGTGCTACGCAGGTTGCTTTTTGATAAGGATGGGAATCCCAGACCTTTAAGTTTTGGCCTTATGAAAAATAGCAAGGATGGAAAAAGCTATAACACGAACTTGGCATACATATCACCAGAGTTTTTGAGAATAGACAGAGTAAGTTCTAAAAGTATGGTTGTTTTCTCTAATCCATACAATGCAAAGGGACATAGTGAAAATTTGAGAAGATCCCAGAGGGATTAGATGTTAAAGACTTTTCTTTAAGACCTAAAGCAGATAAAGACAAGAACATAATGAAAATTTAGTTTTACAATTTTCAAAACTGAGCTTTCGATATCTTATTCGAGTTTCAACAGGCGCTCTTAGCCACCGAAACCAGGGCTTTTGATAGCTTACCCTCCACAAATTTTGGTCTCTAAGCCACCGAAAGAGAAGAGACTGGAAGATCACTCTTCTTTTTACCCAGATCGAGGATTCTTATTTCCAGTTCATGTGGAGATGATTTTTTATGAAAGATATTGATTAAGGGAATATAAATCATTATCCCTTTCTAGCTTTTAAGGCAAATGTTGAGGCAAGAAGACGAAGTGGCCTTTCTATTTTTGGTCTAGAAATTCCTAGTTGTCAGAGAAGGTTGTCAAAGTGTTTTGTCATCCAGTCTACAGGTTATTGAAGACTATAAAGATCATTGCAGCTGTCGAAGATTGTTGAAGACTTAGTGATAAGGGTCTGACCTTTAAATTAGGTTTTTATTCTACACATCATCATTAGTTTGATTTTATTCTATCTTTAGCATTTCAGATCCATTTTCATAGGATCTTGAGCTTATTTGTAAAAGCTAAACAAGGGAGAGAACATATGAGAGATTTAGTAAAATCCAAAGAGTGATAGGGAGATTAGGGAAATATATTCTTAATAAAAGATGTTGAAGATTAAAAGTTTACTAAGAATACAAATGCATATTTACAATAGGGAAAATTGTAGGAGCTAAATTTCGTTCATGGACTAATTTTTCATGCTTTTTCCTAAAAATAGATTCTCCTTTCTAATAATGATTTGCACAAATTCTATAAGATAAAATTATTTTACCTTTAAAATAGCCAAAATTTTAGACAAACTATATAAAATCCTTAAAATTTTGAATATTTTATCAAAAACATTGTCAAACATTGTATAGTTGGCACATTAAGGACTAGTAAAAATATTTGCGCAAATTCTATAGGGTAAAATTATTTTACTTTTAAAATAGCAAAAATTTTAGACAAGCTATATAAAATCTTTAAAAATTTGAATATTTTTACAAACATATTGCCAAACATTGTATAATTGGCATATTAAGGACTAATAAAATTCACCAAAATTTTTACATTTTAAAATAAACTTCCATCCTTAAAATTATATGTGATCTAGAAAGTAAATAAACATCTACAAAGTAACAATCAACACGTCACAACTGACGCATCCATAATTTAATAACGATAATAAACGAACATCATCATTTACCAAGCCTGGGGGTCATCACCCACCTTATCATCATGCACCACAATTGTTTCATGATGCGCAGTAAATACTATTGTTTCATGATGCCCAGTAAATACTGTTTCATCATGCACCACAACTGTTTCATGATGCATAGTAAATATATTATGTTTCAATGTTTTCAATTTTTGTATTAGAGCTTATCATATTTATGTGTTTTCTATATTTCCTTTTTTTTTTTAAGTGTATGAGGTCATAGTTATAGTGAGGTGAAGTGAGTGATTCAGGTTGTAGGATCAAATCTAAGTGAGTGTTTTCATGCATGTGTGTCTTGCACAAGATTGAGGGTGAGATGAGAGGGTTTATTTCTAGCAAATTTATCAATGTTTATGGGTTGTAGAGATTTTTTGGTACATTCGTTGTAGAGATTTTTTGGTACATGGGTTGTAGAGATCTTGTGGTAGTATAATTTCTAATTTAGAGTTATACCATTTATTGGAATAAATTTTTTTATATAACTGTTAAATATGAAGAATTTATCCAGCTAAATTATGGAATTTTAAATCTTTTATATAATTGTTAATGTTAATGACTAGTGTGTTTTTGGTTATGGAATCTATTTATGACTCAATTAGTGTACATTGTAGAAATTTTTCATTCAAGTCAAAGGTTTAATGTTATTTATTTACTTTATTCTAAAGTAAACTTGGTTTTAGTTACATTTATTGTAAGGTCTTTTCTTTTTCTTTAAGGGAGAAAAGGAGAAAACAAATCATAACATATCTTGCAGGTTTAAATATGGATCATAAGTTTCAATTTTTCTATCACTATTTTATAATTTAGTTTGAAAATTTCAAATAAATATTTTATTGAAACGCTTAAACATAATAGATTTCAAAATTTTATATTTTCAAAAAAAATTATATTCACTTTTATGGCCCTTTAATTTTTATATAAGTTTTTTATGATTTTCTTAGTATTTTTACACAACTTATAATATCTATCTACATGTCACGTGAATTTCTTCTTAAACTCCACACTTGTGGCTATTTTATGTCCATTCAAAGAGAATTTATGAATTTCTTTTTAAACTCCAAACTTGTGGTTGTTTTATGTCAACTCAAAGGGAATTTATGGTGTGCCTTAAACTTTATACATCCCTTTTTCATGATCTAGAATCTTTTTACCTAACTTAAAAATGTATACTTGTAGTTATTTGATTATCCTTTGTTGTAAAGATTGATGTAAGGTTGGTTTCCGGTTTTTAAATATAGTAGGGAGGAGTTTCTTGAATTTTTTTCTTGCTAATGTACAAAAGCACATGTTCTCTAGCTAATTTCAATAGAAATATGCACAATTTTTATTTCTCTCTGAAAAATAGTGAAATTTTTTTAAAACATTCTTAAACATTTTCGCAAGCATAATGACCTTTTTGAAACATTTCTTTATTATTTTAATCATTTATTTTTAATCATTCCTTCCTTGTTGATATACTCTTCTTTTCTCGAGATATTTTCTCTTTCTCCATCCATTAAATGTCTTCAAACATGGAAGATCAAAGAGTTAATGAAGTATGGATAATATAATGAGAAATAGAATAAATGCATGTGAAATTGATCCCTAGCCTACCACCTTCAAATGTGCCTTGCTAACTTTGTTACGTGATACAAATTTAATATAATAATTAGTTAACCAAAAATTCATTATTGAAGAGTTAATTTATTATCCAAACTTCATTGGTGAAGAGAAAAAATTTAAACATAACCTTCATAACGTTCTTTGACGAGAAATATAGATACCTAAAAAGTAAAAAAAAAAATGTTTAACGGGTAAGCAACTATCCAAATTCCAACCCTGGGCAGACGAATCAGATGGGACGCACTCCAGTTAATTGGAATGCTGAGAGGGTGGATTCCACCATCGTTGGGCAAGCAAAGTGTATCTCCAAGGTCGTTGGCCACAAGCCGCGCGTAGGGGAGGTCGTCGAGCTTAACTCTCCACCAAAAACGCAGGAAGGTAAAAACAAAGGGCAAGAGCTAGAAAAGGACTCAACGGGCTGTTTAAGCCAATAAAATTGTGCCACAAGGCAAGACCGTGTGCTGCTAATTGCCAAGGATTTTGGGTAAGATGCCTTAAAGCGTAATTTTCCGCCATCAGACAATGTACATATAAAGAACATTTTTGTGTTGTTTTCAGACTAACATATATATAATCTGAGTTCCTTACTGTTGTCGCGAAGTGACCGATCCCTCGCATTCATATGGAATTAAATAGTGGAAAAAGAAACAAAGAAGCCCATATTTAGATGCTTCAACCTAACTACCCTCCGTTCAACTCTGTAATTTAACTACCCTTTATTCAAGCTCATTTCAGAGATTCAAACATTGTTCTAGAAACATCTTGTTAAATTTTATACATGATATAGCTCTTTCCCACATTATTGAACTACCTGATTGTTGTTGGCTGAATTTAATTATATTCTTCTTCCTTCTGTATTGTAAAGTAATTTGTTACAAAGAGACAAATTTTTCCCAGAAGGCAATATAGGTGCAAACAAAAACACTGTTGTTTTTACATTAAATATAATTCAAGTTTCCTTTTCATTTCCACAAAGTTCCCGATCTCTCTCTTTCATCTGTAACTAGTTCGAAAATTAGGAAACAAAGAAGCCCATATTTAGAAGCCTCAACCCCAATAATCTCAACTACATCTCAAATACTTTAACGACCTTGTCAATTCAACCAAAATTTCATATAGCTGTGGTGGAATTCTATAACTGGATAGCTAAAATAAAATATGGAAATCACTTGCAGTAAGTAACTTTGCACTAACAATAATATATATATATATATATAAAATATGGAAATCACTTGCAGTAAGTAACTTTGCAGGAAAGAACAAGAAGGAGCACAAGGAGAGCCATTGAGGAATATGAGATCGTTGTTATTTCACAAGACATTTGTTGTGTGATATATATATATATATATATATATATATATATATATATCACACAACAAATGTCTTGTGAAATAACAACGATCTCATATTCCTCAATGGCTCTCCTTGTGCTCCTTCTTGTTCTTTCCTGCAAAGTTACTTACTGCAAGTGATTTCCATATTTTATATATATATATATATATTATTGTTAGTGCAAAGTTACTTACTGCAAGTGATTTCCATATTTTATTTTAGCTATCCAGTTATAGAATTCCACCACAACTATATGAAATTTTGGTTGAATTGACAAGGTCGTTAAAGTATTTGAGATGTAGTTGAGATTATTGGGGTTGAGGCTTCTAAATATGGGCTTCTTTGTTTCCTAATTTTCGAACTAGTTACAGATGAAAGAGAGGGATCGGGAACTTCGTGGAAACGAAAAGGAAAATTGAATTATATTTAATGTAAAAACAACAGTGTTTTTGTTTGCACCTATATTGCCTTCTGGGAAAAATTTGTCTCTCTGTAACAAATTACTTTACAATACAGAAGGAAGAAGAATACAATTAAATTCAGCCAACAACAATCGGGTAGTTCAATAATGTGGGGAAGAGCTACATCATGTATAAAATTTAACAAGATGTTTCTAGAACGATGCTTGAATCTCTGCAATGAGATTGAATAAAGGGTAGTTAAATTACATAGTTGAACGAAGGGTAGTTAGGTTGAAGCATCTAAATATGGGCTTCTTTGTTTCTTTTTCCACTATTTAATTCCATATGAACGCGAGGGATCGATCACTTCGCGACAACAGTAAGGAACTCAGATTATATATATGTTAGTCTGAAAACAACACAAAAATGTTCTTTATATGTACACTGTCTGATGGCGGAAAATTACACTTTAAGGCATCTTACCCAAAATCCTTGTTGAATTAAATTCTTGGCAAGGAGCAGTGCACGGTCTTGCCTTGTGGCACAATTTTATTGGCTTAAACAACCCGTTGAGTCCTTTTCTAGCTCCTGCCCTTTGTTTTTACCTTCCTGCATTTTTGGTGGAGAGTCAAGCTCGACGAGCTCCCCTACGCGCGGCTTGTGGCCAACGACCTTGGAGATACACTTTGCTTGCCCAACGATGGTGGCATCCACCCTCTCGGCATTCCAATTAACTGGAGTGCGTCCCATCTGATTCGTCTGCCCAGGGTTGGAATTTGGATAGTTCCTTACTCGTTAAACATTTTTTTTTTACTTTTTAGGTATCTATATTTCTCGTCAAAGAACGTTATGAAGGTTGTGTTTAAATTTGTGCTCTTCACCAATGAAGTTTGGATAATAAATTAACTCTTCAATAATGAATTTTTGGTTAAATAATTATTATAATAAATTTGTATCAAGTAACAAAGTTAGCAAGGCACATTTGAAGGTGGTAGGCTAGGGATCAATTTCACATGCATTTATTCTATTTCTCATTATATTATCCATACTTCATTAACTCTTTGATCTTCCATGTTTGAAAACATTTAATGGATGGAGAAAGAGAAAATCTCTCGAGAAAAGAAGAGTATATCAACAAGGAATGATTAAAAATAAATGATTAAAAAAATAAAGAAATGTTTCAAAAAGGTCATTATGCTTGCGAAAATGTTTCAAAAAGGTCATCCTACTACTGCACTAGTAGGATGAGAACGTGTTATAATAAAATCCACTAAAACATACATAACGCTTAAATTATATGAGCTTGTCACATATCCCATCACAACTGCAAAATTAATTGAATTAAGGCTACTGTAATAATATTTGGATGGGAACGATGTAGACTGGTGGCCCTGGCAGGTGGCTCGGGGCTCGATGCAGGAGTTAACTCTCATAAACCATCACAAAATCTTGTTCCTTAAAATATTCTCGGGGCCAAATGAACAATGAACACATGCCTGGAATTTGACGACCCACAGAACGTTTTTTCGGTTTTTAGATGTATTTGACAGTGGCTAATAAAATTTACACGTCATCACTGACTGGCATGAGAATTATCTACCTGTTAGTTTGACGTGTGACCGCCTTCAATGCCTGTCAAAAACTCTAGTGGGTATACGGGCTAGGTAGTAGGGCTAGCCCCTAGGTAGTAGGGGTCACGACGTGGAAGGCTGGATGTTGGTGTTGAACCATTGGCTTGCGGCGTCTTGACTGCTGGCGAGCGTCTGCACATCCCCGTTGTTGACTCCCACCGTTACTTCCACGCCCGAGTTCTCAAATGCCCCGAGAACGGTGGAATTCGCGTCAAACATCCTCATTTTTCCAATGCCGTGTTGTGTGTACATGCCTACCACGTCTTTTGGCAAAGGCAAATTATCACCAATTCTGTCGTAGCAAACTCCAATCGACTGGGCATCTACAAAAGCAAACAACAATTGCTGTGATTTAAAAACTGGAAATGTATTTCGAGCATCTAACATATCAGTATCGAATTTAGTTGCGATTTAAGATCACCTATCAAATTTGATTGCAACAAAACTACAATGCACGTAATGGTATAAACAACATGGCAATAATTCATAATTTTTTTGCAGTTGAAAGCCATGAGAACTGTTTCTGAACAGCCCAGACTCAAACTTTCAACTTCGTTGAATTAACTTTGAGAAAGTGTACAGACAACACAATAAATTCTTGTTGCAGTAATTGCACAAGCATGGATTTTATAGTGTAAGGATTGGATAAGAGCATAAATCTTTCTAATCCCGACATCTAAATCGGTACTGCTTTTTCCTTTTTAATTACACAAGCATGAATTTTATACTGCAAGGATGAGGATAATTTTTTGTAAACCTGAGATCTAAATCTGTTCTGCATTTTCCCTTTTTGTCGTCGTTTTTTTCTAACATTCCCTTCAGGCTGCAACATTCCATTGACTCTTTCACAGCGTGTGGGATACTTCAAAATTACTAGTTCTGCCGATTCTGTTTTTGTCCGATCGTTATAGAAAGTATTATAATTGTTTATTCAGATTACTTATTTGTTTACCACCACATTTTAGATGGTGGATAGCCTAATTAAAGCTCATGAAGTAGATGACCATAAAGAATGTCATAAAAAAATATTATAAACCCTAATAATGGCACCCGAACAAATGTTCCTGCTCATGTAGACAGCGCATGCGATTGATGATAATCACTTACCACGGTGGAAGGCTAGAAGCTGGGTTAACCACCTAGTTATACTTATGCTCTTGCAGCTGTGAACAATTATTATCCTATTATGTGAGCTTTTGGATGGACCGGCTCGGACAAGGTT
>JASDQU010102300.1:407767-418669 GCA_032191745.1 Picea mariana | reverse complement strand
TTTTAGTTGAAGCAAGCCATCCATGTGGAAAAATGAAAGCAAAAGAGGAAATAATGATTTTAAACCCCCTAAGTGCCTATGTGTTTTGACTAATCCCTTTATATGGAGAGGGAACTAAGTGTGGTGTAGATTACAACATGCATGAAATCATTTTTAAGAAGGCTAGGGGCCTTCCCCAAATCACAAAAAGCTTACAATGTGTATTTTTCTGCACAGGTGCGCAGGTCTCAGAGTAGACAGAGGCACACTGAGTGCATATGCGCAAACTGAAATAGGCTTTTGGGTGCAGGTGCACAGAACAACACAATAAATTTGGCGCACGTGTGCACGATGCACGAATGTGGGCCAATAAACCTGCACACAACTGACACACGGCCATGAAGAAAATTATGGATGGAATTCTCTCAATTTAGCTTTGAATTGGATGTCTTGCAGGTCGGCTTGGGCCGGTTAAGGTACCTGCAGGTTAAATAAATCAAAAGAAGAGCTAGAAAAACCCAAACGGGGTAGGAAATTGATACCTTTCCCTAGTGGAGTCGCCAATCTGTTGCGCCTCTTTTGTCACCTAAATGAACAAAACAGAGGTGCTTACAAGCTTAGTTGGGTTAGCTAAGCAAGACAGTTGTAAAGGAAAAGGGCTAGAGAGAGAAACATAAAAGAACAAGCTAAGAATTAAACTAAGAAATAAAAGAACAACTAAACTATTGAGCATAAGGACATAAGAACAAAAAACCAATAAGACTTGTGTCACCAATGGCAAGGATTATATTAGTGAAAGTAAACACCAAGAAGAAAGAGGACTTTGGGTCCCTTCTTCCTCTAAGGGAGGTCTCTTGGACCCCCACAACTAAGCTCTTCTTACAACTTTGAAAGAAATGGTGAAAGAATCCCAAGCTAATCCACTCAAGAGGTGAGATGGATTGCCCAATGTAATGATGCTAGTATGCTCTTGATGAAAAAATGAGGCCTCCCCAAGAGAATAGTAGCAGCATAACCTTGCAAATGAATTCCTTGAAAATGAAGTGCACCCATGGCCTTGTTTTATAACACCTCTTTGAGGTATTGTGCAACCAACTTATAGTGTGAAAAGAGGCTATTTAGGGCATTTTTAGGTCTTTGACCAGCCACCCAGTCGGATTCAGCTGAGATTTGGGTGTCAAATCAACTTGGAAGCTGAACCAGAAGTGGGTGGGAGGCCGACCAATCTCATAAATGCACCATTCTTAGATGTGCATGGCTTTTAGCGACCATTGTCGCGCATCGTGCACATGTGCGCTTTTAGTGCGTTTTTGGATCGTGCATGTGCACGCGCACCCTGTGTAGTCATAGCGCACCTCAATTTTATCACTGGTTGTATAGTTTTGGACCTTTTGGAAATGCTTTTGTGGTAATTTTGGTCCATGGGTGACCTCATAACTATTTGATGATGCTGGATTTCTGTAACCATTTGTAGACGAAATTTCAGTGATAACAACTTGGACTCTGAATCGAGTTAGTGAGTGGATTGTTTATGGTTTGCGTATTTATGTTATTGCATATGTGACATATTATCGATTTAATATGATGTTGTTTATGGATCACTGACATGTTTGTTGATGGATGTAGTCTAACGATAGCTTACTAATCAAACTCACATTTGGAGTAGAGGGGTCATGCATGAAAACCAGAGTTGTTGAGGGAGAGGTGTGGCAGCAGCCTTGCCACAGCCTACTAGCACTCCCTTCGTGGCTCGAACTCTAGGTCAACGATTACCTAGTTCGAGAGATCCACGATGTCGTGAGGGAAAACTGAGACAATCACTCATGATGATTCTAAAGGGCGTGCAATAAGGCAGGGTCCTTATCCCTTAGAGGCCCTTAGTCTCCCACAAGGTCACCTGACGGAGTATTGACTCTATGGGTTTGACGTCTACCAAATCAGTCAAAAGGAGAGTGGCACCCTTGAAGCACATAGTGCGTCTTGAAGGGCACATCGCGTAAAATAAACATGAATACAGGCGAGTGGCACCCTTGGAGCACGTAGTACATCTTGAAGGGCATGTCATGATTTTAACTCTGGTAAGTCAATAAACCTACTACCTAGAAAACTATGTCTCCTTAGGACCTAGTCGGCCTTAAAATGAATGATGGTATGAGTAAAGTTTAATAACTAATTTTTAACTTAAAATTTGTGGCCAAGCCTAGTGAATTTAAAACCTAGGTCTAAGTAGAACTTGTGAACCAAAAAAAACTAAATGGACATGTAACAAGAAGGGGGTAAAGAAAATTTGAACATTAATAATTAAAGTAAAATTTTAATGAAGGATTAAATTATTAAAAGGGTAAATTGTTGTTTATGTCTAAACTTGTTTATTATGAACTTAGATAAAAAGGAGAATTTAAAGAAAAGGGGAAACTTAAAGAAAAGGGGGAATGTCTAACATAGTAGGGAGTCTAGTCTTTGGAACCTTCTAAGTGTGAACTCAAATGGATTTTAAGAAAGATGTCAGTCATTTAATAAATGTAATGGAATAAAGGGACATCGAGGAGCATTTTTAGGAATGCTTTTAGATGGGTGAGGGAAATAGGAAAATTTAATTAATTAATAAATTGATTTTCTGGTGCAACTAAGGGATCGGGTGACATGTGTATGGGGGAGGTTTATCCTAATTAAATTTTAATAAATAGAAATTAATGAGGATTTTGGCAACAAATCTCTAAGAAAACTCTATAAAAGGAATGGCAGAGGAGGGAAGGGGATCATGACAGGTAGGCATAAGGTTATGCTGCCAGAAATTTTCTTGACTCATTTGCCTTGTGGGAGTTGGGATGCCCAGCTCAAATAAAGAGTGGTAGCTTGACTTTGTGAGGTGAGCTGGGAGCTAGCTATCCTCTGGTTTGTGTGTGTGGCCCCTTTGCGGCTCGGGGGGCTCAGGGGGAAGAAGAGTACCCCTAGTGTTGGTTGGGAGGTACCAATGAGATATTGACGATTAGCAAGAAAGAACAGGAAGGAGCGCAAGGAGCACCATTAAGGAATATGAGACTCAAGCTATTACACTGGTTGAAGTATTTTTGTTGTTATTTCATAGGACATTTGTTGTGTGATATATACATATTATTGTTAGTGCAAGTGATTTCCAGATTTTATTTTAGCTATCCAGTTATAGAATTCGACTGCGACTATATGAAATTTTGGTTGAATTGACAAGTTCATTAAAGTATTTGAGATGTAGTTGAGATTATTGGGGTTGAGGCTTCTAAATATAGGCTTCTTCATTTCCTAATTTTCGAACTAGTTACGAATGAAAGAGAGGGATCGGGAAAACAATAGTGTTTTTGTTTGCACCTATATTTCCTTCTGGGAAAACTTTATCTCTCTGTAACGAATTACTTTACAATACAGAAGGAAGAAGAATACAATTAAATTCAGCCAACAACAATTGGTTAGTTCAATAATGTGGGGAAGAGCTATATCATGTATAAAATTTAACAAGATGTTTCTAGAACGATGCTTGAATCTCTGCAATGAGCTTGAATAAGGGGTAGTTAAATTACAGAGTTGAACGGAGGGTAGTTAAGTTGAAGCATCTAAATATGGGCTTCTTCGTTTCTTTTTCCACTATTTAATTCCATATGAATGTGAGGGATCGGTCACTTTGCGGCAACAGTAAGGAACTCAGATTATATATATGTTAGTCTGAAAACAACACAAAAATGTTCTTTATATGTACACTGTCTGATGGTGGAAAATTACGCTTTAAGGCATCTTACCCAAAATCCCTGTTGAATTAAATTCCTAGCAAGGAGCATTGCGCGATCTTTCCTTGTGGCATAATTTTATTGGTTTAAACAGCCCGTTGAGTCCTTTTCCAGCTCCTGCCCTTTGTTTTTACCTTCCTGCGTTTTTGGTGGAGAGTCAAGCTCGGCGACCTCCCCTACATGCGGCTTGTGGCCAACGACATTGGAGATATATTTCACTTGCCCAACGATGGTGGCATCCACCCTCTCGACATTCCAATTAACCAGAGTGCGTCCCATCTGATTCCTCTGCCTAGGGTTGGAATTTGGATAGTTCCTTACCCGTCAAACATTTTTTTTTTCACTTTTTAGGTATCTAAATTTCTCGTCAAAGAACATTATGAAGGTTATGTTTAAATTTGTGCTCTTCACCAATGAAGTTTGGATAATAAATTAACTCTTCAATAATGAATTTTTGGTTAAATAATTATTATATTAAATTTGTATCACGTAACAAAGTTAGCAAAGCACATTTGAAGGTGGTAGGCTAGGGATCAATTTCACATGCATTTATTCTATTTCTCATTATATTATCCATACTTCATTAACTCTTTGATCTTCCATGTCTGAAGACATTTAATGGATGGAGAAAGAGAAAATCCCTCGAGAAAAGAAGAGTATATCAACAAGGAAGGAATGATTAAAAATAAATGATTAAAAAAATAAAGAAATGTTTCAAAAAGATCATTATGCTTGCCAAAAAATTTAAGAATGTTTTAAGAAAAATTCACTATTTTTCAGAGAAAAATAAAAATTGTGCATATTTCTATTGAAATTAGCTAGAAAACATGTGTCTTTGTACATTAGAAAGAAAAAAATTCAAGAAACTCCTTCCTACTATATTTAAAAACCGGAAGCCAACCTTACATCAATATTTACAACAAAGGATAATCAAATAACTACAAGTATACATTTTTAAGTTAGGTAAAGAGATTCTAAATCATGAAAAAAGGATGTATAAAGTTTAAGGCACACCATAAATTCCCTTTGAGTTGACATAAAACAATCACAAGTTTGGAGTTTAAAAAGAAATTCATAAATTCCCTTTGAATGGACATAAAACAGCCACAAGTGCGGAGTTTAAGAAGAAGAAGAAATTCAAGTGACACGTAGATGGATATTATAAAAAGTTGTGTAAAAATACTAAGAAAATCATAAAAAACTTATATACAAATTAAAAAGCAATAAAAGTGAATATAATTTTTTTTGAAAATATAAAATTTTAAAATCTATTATGTTTAATCATTTTAATAAAATATTTATTTGAAATTTCAAACTAAATTATAAAATAGTGATAGAAAAATTGAAACTTATGATCCATATTTAAACCGACTAGATATGCTATGATTTGTTTTCTCCTTTTCTCCTTTAAAGAAAAAGAAAACACCTTACAATAAATGTAATTAAAACCAAATTTTCTTTAGGGTAAAATAAATAAATAACATTAAACCTTTGACTTGAATGAAAAATTTCTACCATGTATACTAATTGAGTCATAAATAGATTGCATAACCAAAAACACACTAGTCATTAACATTAACAATTATATAAAAGATTCAAAATTCCATAATTTAGCTAGATAAATTCTTCATATTTAACAGTTATATAAAAAAATTGATTCCAATAAATGGTATAACTCTAAATTAGCAATTATACTACCACAAGATCTCTACAACCCATGTACCAAAAAATCTCTACAACCCATAAACAGTGATAAATTTGCTAGAAATAAACCCTATCATCTCACCCTTAATCTTGTGCAAGACACACATGCATGAAAACACTCACTTATATTTGATCTTGCAACCTAAATCACTCACTTCACCTCACTATAACTATGCCCTCATACACTTAAAATATATATATATATATATAGCAAACACATAGATATGATAAGCTCTAATACAAAAATTGAAAACATTGAAACATATTATATTAATATTAGAAAACAAAATTGAAAACATGGAAACATGCAATTCAAAGTTTTAGTAATGGTCAATGAAATATTTTTTTTTGACTATTTTAAATTCTATCAGATAGTAACATTGCATACTTTGGATACAACACGATAATCTAATCTAAAATGATGAATTTATTCGGATAATAAAAACAACAATTTTGTACATCTCAAAATTATA
Organism: Picea mariana; assembly: GCA_032191745.1. NCBI lineage: Eukaryota > Viridiplantae > Streptophyta > Pinopsida > Pinales > Pinaceae > Picea > Picea mariana. Next base: position 412,755 of record JASDQU010102300.1, on the reverse strand, counting down.
ATTTCAACTAAAGTAAAGAAAACAAACCAAAAAAATTCTAAAACTTTTAACCTTCTTCACAAGCCACTATCTAAAATTCTAAAAATTTCTAACTATTTGGACTTTTAACTTTCTTCACAAGCCACTATCTTTGAATTTATTCTTGTACCTTTTATACTGTGCCTCCAAACAATGAGAGTACCCTGTTGAAATACATGTGAAAATAGAACAAGCTAAAGTATAACGATCCTCATAGCTTCGTCTCTCCTATGCATGGGAAGAGTCAGGAGACGGTGGAGAGTATTAAGATAAAAAAGATAGAAAGTCCTTTGTCTCATCTATTCCTTGGTGACTATTCAGAGTTCAATGATGGTAGGAGTCAGGAGACGGTGGGGAGTATTGATATAAAAAAGATCGGTGGGGGGTATTGAATAAAAAATATGCAAAATATTCAGATGCATGTCCATGGAAATAACGTGCTAATCCTGGAAACCTTCATGGCAGTGAATCTTCCTGTCAGACCTGCGGGCAGTAAGACTAGATAACCGCTAATTGAAAATCGGTATCGTCTGGCTGAATAAGTTCTACTATTATGAAATAATATTTTTTGTTCATGGGGTAATGGTTAATAATGATTAAATATTGTTGTATTAGTGCACTGTGTAATGATTAGATAATGTTTCATTAGTCCATTGTGTAGTGATTTAACAATGATTAAATATCGGTTATTAGTTCATGTGTAATGATTAAATGATGATTAATTGTTCATTTGGTAATGATTAATAATGATTAAATAATAAATTGTCAGTTTCTTCTATAATGATTTAATGATTAGTAATTGATTAATAATGATTAAATAATGAATTGTTAGTTCATTGTTCAATGATTAAATGATTAGTATTTTAGTGTTTTGTTGTATGTTATTATACCTCTAATTAGCCACACCATATTAATTTTTGAAGGCTTAACAATGCATTAACAACATTTGCGACATTCTTGGCCAATTGATTTATATATACAATCAATAAGGAAGTTTTCTCTCTTTCTTAAAAATGTATCATGTATCTTGATTTATATACAATAAATAAAAAAGTTCTATCTTTTCAATGTATCTTATATTAATGTAAGGTATAAATTATACATATAAGAAAGCATTTTACTAAACCGATAAAAAGTTCTTGCATTAATAGAATCACAACCACATGCATCTCCCATCAAGAAATATTTTGATTTTAAATAGACTTTTCCACCCATATAACAATCATAACCTTAAAATAAGTAAAGGAGAAAACACCAAAACATAAAACAAAGTTGCATTGTGTTATCACTCCAGGAGTTTTTCTAGGTTGTAGCTCAAAGAAGCTTGGTAACTTAATTAATATCTCAATGGTGTAGTGTATTGGATCAAGATGATAACTCACTCACTGGTTTTCACTCTCTCAAGACAACTTAAGTATATATCAGGCAGGACAAGGCTTTTAACAGCTGTTAATCAGATGGTTTACTGAATCAGATGGGTGAAGAAAACTAACTATATCAATCAAACCATACACATTTAAAACATATATGATGGACAAATATAACTAGAAATGATCACTTATGAATCTTTTTTTTATGAAATAAAAAGGTGAGATGACACTCACCAGCAATTTAAATAAACTCAAACAAAGAACAAAGTTCAATCATAAGTACAAAAAGCATAGGGAAGATGGAAATCTGACAACAACAATGAAAGAAGCTTGTGAAACTGAATATATTTCCAAAAGGGTCTTGTTACAATAATAGCAGTGCAGTGTAGTATCCAAAATTGAACCCTTGCTTCCTTCGAAGTCATAAGCTTTATAGATTTTACAAATAAGTTCAAGATCCTATGAAAATGGATTTGAAATGCTAAAGATAGAATACAATCAAACTAATGATGATGTGTAGAATAAAAACCTAATTTAAAGGTCAAACCCTTATCACTAAGTCTTCAACAATATTCGACAACTGCAATGATCTTTATAGTCTTCAATAACTTGTAGAGTGGATGACAAAGCACTTTGACAGCCTTCTATGACAACTAGGAATTTCTAGACCAAAAATAGAAAGGCCACTTGGTCTTCTTGCCTCAACATTTGCCTTAAAATATGGAAAGGGATAATGATTTGTATTCCCTTAATCAATATCTTTAAAAAAAAACCATCTCCACGTGATCTAGAAATAAGAATCCTCGATCTGGGAAAAAAAAAGAGTGATCTTCCAGTCTCTTCTCTTTTGGTGGCTTAGAGACCAAAATTCATGGAGGGTAAGCTACTGAAAGCCCTAGTTTCCATGGCTAAAGGCGCCTATTGAAACCCGAATAAGCTGTTGAAAGCTCAGTTTTGAAAATTGTAAAACCAAATTTTCATTATGTTCTTGTCTTTATCTACTTTAGGTCTTAAAGAAAAGTCTTTAACATCTAATCCCACTGGGATCTTCTCAAATTTTCACTATGTCCCTTTGCATTGTATAGATTAGAGAAAACAACCATACTTTCAAAAGTTACTCTGTCTGTTCTCAGAAACTCTGGTGATATGTATGCCAAGTTCATGTTATAGCTTTCTCCATTCCTACTATTTTTCATAAGGCCAAAACCTAAAGGTATGGGATTCCCATCCTTATCAAAAATCACCCCGCGTAACACATTTTTGCCTCTGCACATGACACCTGAAAGAAACCAAACAGAAGAACAACCAATTTTTAAACAAACCCTACGCCTTATTTTTTTCATTCTTGCTCACATAGTGTTTCTTTCCTTGTGTCTCGATGCCTCTGATCTATCAAAATCTCAAAACAAATCAAATTCTTCTAACACACCTAGTCATTATCAACAGAGGTATTATATTCTGCCATTACGACCTTGCAAGCAGAGTGGATTTCGTTAGATCTGTAGGAAAAAGGCTTAGTCTTTCTTTCATTAGAACCAATGCCATTTTGTGGGTTAAGAACACTGGGCCGCAACTGATATCGGTTGAAATGTTGCATGATGTTGGGTCGCTCACTGTAAATGACTCACAAGTTTCGTCCTCATGTTCACCATTAAATCAGGCATCTAGTAGAAAGGTTTTCAATCTATGTATCGATACAAAACCAAAAGGAGCTCAACACTTATGATGGACATGTCGACTTAGTTCTTGAATCGTGACCTTCAAGTTAGGCTTAACTCTGTGCTTGCTATGCAAATTGGAAGTTTGACTTGACCTGTCGACTTGGCAATGCATATTGGGACTGTGTGTTAACTCCTGGCTTGACTCCTATTGTCGACTTGTTTCTTGGTTTGTATATGACTCGTGGATTTGAATTTGAATGCACAACTAGCATGTGGGATAGTATAACATACAACTTGGAATATGGCATATTAAATGGTTTAGTAGATAAGTTGATTCATGGAATGGGTTTTAAAACAAACGATCAAACCTAATAGTCTTAGACCTAGATAAAAAGGGAGTTTTAGTATTTTGATAGATTAGACTTGTTTTTTGGTATATGTGACATGATTTATGATAGTTTAATAGTACGACACTTAAACACACACATCACATATCCAATAGATTTACAATTGCAAATCTAAAAGATAAAAACTAAGGTTTTAGGAAATACTAACCACACTTTTAGAATGCAGGTCAGAGGGCAAAAAAAAAAGATTTCCAGGCCAAAGTAATCACCAGGAGATTGATGAAGAACCTGAAGGTTAAGACACTGTCCAAAATACTGAAGAAAGCAATAATTCAAATAGAGAGAGATGAAAACGCTCTCAAATGTCCATTACATTTTGATTGCTAACATCTGGCTCCAACTGGGTTGGAGACCTCCCTGCAAGGTTTCCAAGAACCTAGTAGTTCTAGTCACCTTTACCATTGGGCTATGTAGTCATCCGGCCTATGCAGCTGATTTTCGGAAACCTGTAGCCTGCCTAAAGAATGTTTTCCTTATTCATTCAAATCAACAATTGAAACTAATCTATCTGCTCGTATGAAGAGCTTATTCTACTGCCTATTCCTACACTAACCCATTGCACTACTTCTTAATCAAGTAAATTCAAGCTTCCAATGAAGCCATGTAAGAAATTGATTAACTCAACCTGTTCTTGATCTTGACTGAAAAAGTAAAGGAATGCATAACCAACAAAAATGTGGTTTGAATAGATGATAGAACCATCTTTCATCTGACAAGAATATTTTGATATTTATGTTGCTCATGGATTCCAGAAAATCAGCAATAGGGTCATGAAAGACACAAAGAAATACCTCTTCATGTTGCTATTCCAATTGACTCAATTGCTGATGCAGGTTGCTTTAAGTGATCTCCATGTTAACTGTAGACTGCTCAACCTCTATTAGAGAAACATATATGATGAATTGTTGATCTGGAATTTTCATCCCATTATCTTCTTCCTCATATCTACTACAATCTCCCTTTGTCTGCAAATCTGGAAGTTTAGGGCTACCCTTAGTATTTGCTGCAAATCCCAAGTTGCTACATGATCATCCGTAAATATGCTTATCATCTTTTGAGTGATCAAAGGGAATAATATGATTTTCATGAAAACTTAAAGTGGTAGATACATTTGATATAATGTCAAAAGCATATATACTATGGTTATCATTATGTAGATCACCAATCTCTTTGTCATAATGAGAGGTATCCTCTACTGCATCATACTTTTCCTGACTATCCAATTGTTTACTCAACAAATTAAATTCATGAAAACACTCTCGATAGTGGAAAATAGCTGAAAACTTGTCTTTTCAAAATGAATGAAAAGTAGGATGGAAATCTGTAAAAGAGAAGATACTTGGAGTAGGAAGAGATCAATGCCAATCACGAGCAATCCCCTCTAATGAAAACCCAAATACCTTGATATGAACATCCTTGCGCACAATTTGCAAACGATGAATGAAATCATGAAAATCCAAGAAATGTTCAGCTACCACTTCCCACTCTTCTCCTTGAAATCTGGGAATACTATTTTCCCATTCATCTCTACT
>JASDQU010102300.1:387745-404551 GCA_032191745.1 Picea mariana | reverse complement strand
GGTAGTTCAATAATGTGGGGAAGAGCTATATCATGTATAAAATTTAACAAGATGTTTCTAGAACGATGCTTGAATCTCTGCAATGAGCTTGAATAAAGGGTAGTTAAATTACAGAGTTGAACGGAGGGTAGTTAGGTTGAAGCATCTAAATATGGGTTTCTTTGTTTCTTTTTCCACTATTTAATTCCATATGAACGCGAGGGATCGGTCACTTTGAAAAAACAGTAAGGAACTCAGATTATATATATGTTAGTCTGAAAACAACACAAAAATGTTCTTTATATGTACACTGTTTGATGGCGGAAAATTACGCTTTAAGGCATCTTACCCAAAATCCCTGTTGAATTAAATTCCTGGCAAGGAGCAGTGCACGGTCTTGCCTTGTGGCATAATTTTATTGGCTTAAACAACCCGTTGAGTCGTTTTCCAGCTCCTGCCCTTTGTTTTTACGTTCCTGCATTTTTGGTGGAGAGTCAAGCTCGGCGACCTCCCCTACGCGCAGCTTGTGGCCAACGACCTTGGAGATACACTTTGCTTGCCCAACGATGGTGGCATCCACCCTCTCGGCATTCCAATTAACTGGAGTGTGTCCCATCTGATTCGTTTGCCCAAGGTTGGAATTTGGATAGTTCCTTGTTAAACATTTTTTTTTTTACTTTTTAGGTATCTATATTTCTCGTCAAAGAACGTTATGATGGTTATGTTTAAATTTGTTCTCTTCACCAATGAAGTTTAAATAATAAATTAACTCTTCAATAATGAATTTTTGGTTAAATAATTATTATATTAAAGTTGTATCACGTAACAAAGTTAGCAAGGCACATTTGAAGGTGGTAGGCTAGGGATCAATTTCACATGCATTTATTCTATTTCTCGTTATATTATTCATACTTCATTAACTCTTTGATCTTCCATGTTTGAAGACATTTAATGGATGGAGAAAGAGAAAATCTCTCGAGAAAAAAAGAGTATATCAACAAGGAAGGAATGATTAAAAATAAATGATTAAAAAAATAAAGAAATGTTTCAAAAAGGTCATTATGCTTGCGAAAATGTTTAAGAATGTTTTAAGAAAATTTCACTATTTTTCAGAGAGAAATAAAAATTGTGCATATTTCTATTGAAATTAGCTAGAGAACATGTGTTTTTGTACATTAGCAAGAAAAAAATTCAAGAAACTCCTCCCTTCTATATTTAAAAACCGGAAGCCAGCCTTACATCAATATTTACAACAAAGGATAATCAAATAACTACAAGTATACATTTTTAAGTTAGGTAAAGAGATTCTAGATCATGAAAAAGGGATGTATAAAGTTTAAGGCACACCATAAATTCCCTTTTGAGTTGACATAAAACAACCACAAGTTTGGAGTTTAAAAAGAAATTCATAAATTCTCTTTGAATGGACATAAAATAACCACAAGTGTGGAGTTTAAGAAGAAATTCACGTGACATGTAGATAGATATTATAAGTTGTGTAAAAATACTAAGAAAATCATAAAAAACTTATATAAATATTAAAGGGCCATAAAAGTGAATATAATTTTTTTTGAAAATATAAAATTTTGAAATCTATTATGTTTAAGCATTTTAATAAAATATTTATTTGAAATTTTCAAACTAAATTATAAAATAGTGATAGAAAAATTGAAACTTATGATCCATATTTAAACCTGCAAGATATGCTATGATTTGTTTTCTCCTTTTCTCCCTTAAAGAAAAAGAAAAGACCTTACAATAAATGTAACTAAAACCAAGTTTACTTTAGAGTAAAGTAAATAAATAACATTAAACCTTTGACTTGAATGAAAAATTTCTACCATGTATACTAATTGAGTCATAAATAGATTCCATAACCAAAAACACACTAGTCATTAACATTAACAATTATATAAAAGATTTAAAATTCCATAATTTAGCTGGATAAATTCTTCATATTTAACAGTTATATAAAAAAATTGATTCCAATAAATGGTATAACTCTAAATTAGCAATTATACTACCACAAGATCTCTACAACCCATGTACCAAAAAATCTCTACAACCCATAAACACTGATAAATTTGCTAGAAATCAACCCTATCATCTCACCCTCAATCTTGTGCAAGACACACATGCATGAAAACACTCACTTAGATTCGATCCTACAACCTGAATCACTCACTTCACCTCACTATAACTATGCCCTCATACACTTATATATATATATATATATATATATATATATATATATATATATATATATATATATATAACACATAGATATGATAAGCTCTAATACAAAAATTGAAAACATTGAAACATACTATATTAATATTAGAAAACAAAATTGAAAACATGGAAACATGCAATTCAAAGTTTTAGTAATGGTCAATGAAATACTTTTTTTAACCATTTTAAATTCCATCAAATAGTAACATTGCATACTTTGGATACAACACGATATTCTAATCTAAAATGATGAATTTATTCGGATAATAAAAGCAACAATTTTGTACACCTCAAAATTATAATTTCAACCAAAGTAAAGAAAACAAACCAAAAAAATTTTAGAACTTTTAACCTTCTTCACAAGCTCATATCTTTGAAAAAATTTCTAACTATTTGGACTTTTAGTAATTAGTAATTGATTAATAATGATTAAATGATTAGTAATTGATTAATAATGATTAAATAATGATTAAATTTCTAATGATTTAATGATTAGTAATTGATTAATAATGATTAAATAATGAATTGTTAGTTCATTGTTCAATGATTAAATGATTAGTATTTTAGTGTTTTGTTGTATGTTATTATACCTCTAATTAGCCACACCATATTAATTTTTGAAGGCTTAACAATGCATTAACAACATTTGCGACATTCTTGGCCAATTGATTTATATATACAATCAATAAGGAAGTTTTCTCTCTTTCTTAAAAATGTATCATGTATCTTGATTTATATACAATAAATAAAAAAGTTTTATCTTTTCAATGTATCTTATATTAATGAAAGGTATAAATTATACAATAAAAGTATAAGAAAGCATTTTACTAAACCGATAAAAAGTTCTTGCATTAATAGAATTACAACCACACGCATCTCCCATCAAGAAATATTTTGATTTTAAATAGACTTTTCCACCTATATAACAATCATAACTCTAAAATAAGTAAAGGAGAAAACACTAAAACATAAAACAAAGTCGCATTGTGTTATCACTCCAGGAGTTCTTCTAGGTTGTATCTCAAAGAAGCTTGGTAACTTAACTAATATCTCAATGGTGTAGTGTATTGGATCAAGATGAATAACTCACTCACTGGTTTTCACTCTCTCAAGACAACTTAAGTATATATCAGGTAGGACAAGGCTTTTAACAACTGTTAATCAGATGGTTTACTAAATCAGGTGGGTGAAGAAAACTAACTATATCAATCAAACCATACACATTTAAAACATATATGATGGACAAATATAACTAGAAATGATCACTTATGAATCTTTTTTTATGAAATAAAAAGGTGAGATGACAGTCACCAGCAATTTAAATAAACTCAGACAAAGAAGAGAGTTCAATCATAAGTACGGAAAGCATAGGGAAGATGGAAATATGAAAACAACAATGAAAGAAGCTTGTGAAACTGAATATATTTCTAAAAGTGTTTTGTTACAATAATAGCAGCATAGTGTAGTATCCAAAATTGAACCCTTGCTTCCTTCGAAGTCATAAGCTTTATAGCTTTTACAAATAAGTTCAAGATCCTATGAAAATGGATCTGAAATGCTAAAGATAGAATAAAATCAAACTAATGATGATGTGTAGAATAAAAACCTAATTTAAAGGTCAAACCCTTATCACTAAGTCTTCAACAATCTTCGACAACTACAATGATCTTTATAGTCTTCAATAACCTGTAGAGTGGATGACAAATCACTTTGACAACCTTATATGACAACTAGGAATTTCTAGACCAAAAATAGAAAGGCCACTTGGTCTTCTCACCTCAACATTTTCCTTAAAAGCTGGAAAGGGATAATGATTTGTGTTCCCTTAATCAATATCTTTCATAAAAAACCATCTCCACATGCACTGGAAACAAGAATCCTCAATCTAGGCAAAAAGAAGAGTGATCTTCTAGCCTCTTCTCTTTCGGTGGCCTAGAGACCAAAATTAATGGAGGGTAAGCTGCCGAAAGCCCTGGTTTCAGTAGCTAATAACGCTTGTTGAAACCCAAATAAGCTGTCGAAAGCTCAGTTTTGAAAATAGTAAGACTAAATTTTCATATGTTCTTGTCTTTATCTACTTTAGGTATTAAAGAAAAGTCTTTAACATCTAATCCCTCTGGGATCTTCTCAAATTTTCACTATGTCCCTTTGCGTTGTATGGATTAGAGAAAACAACCATACTTTCAGAAGTTACTCTATCTGTTCTCAGAAACTTTGGTGATATGTATGCCAAGTTCGTGTTATAACTTTTTCCATCCCTGCTATTTTTCATAAGGCCAAAACTTAAAGGTCTGGGATTCCCATCCTTATCAAAAAGAACCCTGTGCAACACATTTTTTCCTCTGCACATGACACCTGAAGGAAACCAAACTGAAGAACAACCAATCTTTAAACAAACCCTATGCCTTATCTTTTGCATTCTTGCTCGCATAGAGTTTCTTTCCTTGTGGCCCGATGCCTCTGATCTGTCAAAAGCTCAAAACAAATCAAATTATGCTAAGACACCTAGTCATTGTCAGCAAAGGTATTATATTCTGCCATTACAACCTTGCAAGAAGAGTGGATTTTGCTAGATCTGTAGGCAAAATGCTCAGCCTTTCTTTCATCAGAATCAATACCATTTTGTGGGTTAAGAACACTAGGCCGTGACTGATATTGGTTGAAATGTTGCATGATGTTGGGCCACTCATTGTAAATGCCTCACAGGTTTCGTCCTCATGTTCACCATTAAATCGGGCATCTGGCAGAAAGGTTTTCAATCTATGTATCGATACAAAACCAAAAGGAGCTCAACACTTATGATGGACGTGTCGACTTAGTTCCTGACTCATGACCTTGAAGTTAGGCTTAACTTTGTGCTTGTTATGCAAATTGGAAGTTTGACTTGACCTGTCGACTTGGCAATGCATATTAGGACTGTGTGTTAACTCCTGGCTTGACTCCTATTGTCGACTTATTTCTTGGTTTGTATATGACTCGTGGATTTGAATTTGAATGCGTAGCTATCATGTGGGATAGTATAACATATGACTTGGAATATGGAATATTAAATGGTTTAGTAGATAAGTTGATTCATGGAATGGCTTTTAAAACAAACCATCAAATCCAATATTCTTAGACTTGGATAAAAAGGGAGTTTTAGTATTTTGATAGCTTAGACTTCTTTTTTGGTATATGTGACATGATTTATGATAGTTTAATAGTAATACACTTAAACACACACATCACATATCCGATAGATTTACAATTGAAAATCTAAAAGATAAAAACTAAGGTTTTAGGCAATACTAGCCACACTTTTGGAATGCAGGTCAGAGGGCAAAACAAAAATACTTCCAGGCCAAATTAATCACCGGGAGATTGATGAAGAACCTGAAGGTTAAGACACTGGCCAAAACACTAAAGAAATAAATAAGTCAAATAGAGAGAGATGAAAACGCTCTCAAAAGTCCATTACATTTTGATCGCTAACATCTGGCTCCAACTAGGATGGAGACCTCCCTGCAAGGTTTCCAAGAACCTAGTAGTTCTAGTCGCCTTTACCATTGGGTTATGGAGTCATCCGGCCTGTGCAATTGATTTTCGAAAACTTGTAGCCTACTTGTAGAATGTTTTGCTTATTCATTGAAATCAACAACTGAAACTAATCTATCTGCTCGTATGAAGAGCTTATTCTGTTGCTTATTCCTACACTAACCCATTGCACTGCTTCTTAATCAAGTAAATTCATGCTTCCAATGAAGCCATGTAAGAAACTGATTAACTGAACCTGTTCTTGATCTTGACTGAAAAGATAAAGGAATGCATAACCAACAAAAATGTGGTTTGAATAGATGATAGAACCATCTTTCATCTAACAAGAATATTTTGATATTTATGCTCCTCATGGATTCCAGAAAATCAGCAATAGGGTCATGAAAGACACAAAGAAATACCTCTTCATGCTGCTATTCCAATTGACTAAATTGTTGATGCAGGTTGCTTTCAGTGATCTCCATGTTAACTGAAGACTGCTCAACTTTTGTCAGAGAAACATATATGATGAATTGTTGATCTAGAATTTTCATCCCATCATCTTCTTCCTCATATCTGTTGCAATCTCCCTTTGTCTACAAATCTGGAAGCTGAGAGATACCCTTAGTATATGCTACAAATCCCAAGTTGTTACATGATGATCCATAAATCTGCTTATCATCTTTTGAGTGTTCAAAGGGAATAATCTGATTTTCATGACAACTTAAAGTGGTAGATGCATTTGATATAATGTCAAAAACATATATACTATGGTTATCATTATGTACATCACCAATATCTTGGTCATAATGAGAGTTATCCTCTATTCCATCATATTTTTCCTGACTATCCAATTGTTTACTCAAAAAATTAAATTCATGACAACACTCTCGATAGAGGAAAATAGCTGAAAACTTATCTTTTCAAAATGAATGAAAAGCAGCATGGAAATCTGTCAAAGAGAAGATACTTGCAGTAGGAAGAGATCAATACCAATCACGAGCAATCCCCTCTAATGAAAACCCAAAGATCTTGATCTAAACATCCTCGTGCACAATTTGCAATTGATGAATGAAATCATGAAAATCCAAGAAATGTTCAGTTGACACTTCCCACTCTTCTCCTCGAAATCTGGGAATACTATTTTCCCATTCATCTCTACTAGGCATTGGATTAGGGAAACTAATGATCTTTGAAAAATCACAGAAATCATATCTCTTAGATAATATCTTGTTCATTTCATACCAGTGGAGTCACCAACATATTTCAAAACAATGGAGTCACCACATAATCCATCCTTCATGGAGTCTTCAGATAGATGATTACAACCAAAACAAAATGTCCAAGCTTTGTCTATCATCAAAGATGGATCTGTGTCATCTCCCAGGGAAGCTTGCTTCAATATCCTTTCCCCGGCAATGACGCCAACTTGTTATCACTCCAGGAGTTCTTCTAGGTTGTAGCTCAAAGAGGCCTGGTAACTTAACTAATATCTCAATGGTGTAGTGTATTGGATCAAGATGAATAACTCACTCACTAGTTTTCACTCTCTCAAGACAACTTAAGTATATATCAGGTAGGACAAGGATTTCAAGAGTTGTTAATCAGATGGTTTACTGAATCAGGTGGGTGAAGAAAACTAACTATACCAATTAGGCCATACACATTTAAAACATATATGATGGACAAATATAACTAGCAATGATCAGTTATGAATCTTTGTTTATGAAATCAAAAGGTGAGATGACAGTCATCGGCAATTTAAATAAACTCAGACAGAGAACAGAGTTCAATCATAAGTACAGAAAGCATAGGGATGATGGAAATCTGACAACAACAATGAAAGAAGCTTGTGAAACTAAATATATTTCAAAAAGGGTCTTGTTACAATAATAATAGCATAGTGTAGTATCCAAAATCGAACCCTTTCTTCCTTCGAAGTCATAAGCTTTATAGATTTTACAAATAAGTTCAAGATCCTATGAAAATGGATCTGAAATGTTAAAGATAGAATAGAATCAAACTAATGATGATGGGTAGAATAAAAACCTAATTTAAAGGTCAAACCCTTATCACTAAGTCTTCAACAATCTTCGACAACTACAATGATCTTTATAGTCTTCAATAACCTGTAGAGTGGTGAAAAATCACTTTGACAACCTTCTATGACAACTGGGAATTTCTAGACCAAAAATAGAAAGGCCACTTGGTCTTCTTGCCTCAACATTTGCCTTAAAAGCTGGAAAGGGATAATGATTTGTATTCCCTTAATCAATATCTTTCATAAAAAACCATCTCCACGTGATTTGGAAACAATAATCCTCGATCTGGGAAAAAAAGAAGAGTGATATTCCAGTCTCTGCGCTTTTGGTGGCTTAGAGACCAAAATTCATGGAGGGTAAGCTACCGAAAGCCCTAGTTTCGGTGGCTAAGAGTGCCTGTTGAAACCCAAATAAGTTGTTGAAAGCTCAGTTTTGAAAATTGTAAAACTAAATTTTCATTATGTTCTTGTCTTTATATACTTTGGGTCTTAAAGAAAAGTCTTTAACATCTAATCCCTCTAGGATCTTCTCAAATTTTCACTATGTCCCTTTCCGTTGTATGGATTAGAGAAAACAACCATAATTTCAGAAGTTACTCTATCTTTTCTCAGAAACTCTGGTGATATGTATGCCAAGTTCGTGTTATATCTTCTTCCATCCCTGCTATTTTTCATAAGGCCAAAACTTAAAGGTCTAGGATTCCCATCCATATCAAAAAGAACCATGCACAACACATTTTCGCCTCTGCACACGACACCTGAAAGAAACCAAACAGAAGAACAACCAATCTTTAAACAAACCCCACATTATTTTTTGCATTCTTGCTCGCATAATGTTTCTTTCCTTGTGGCCTGATGCCTCTGATCTATCAAAAGCTCAAAACAAATCAAATTCTGCTAAGACACCTAGTCATTATCAACAGAGGTATTATATTCTGCCATTACGACCTTGCAAGCAGAGTGGATTTTGCTAGATCTGTAGGCAAAAGGCTCAGCCTTTCTTTCATCAGAATCAATACCATTTTGTGGGTTAAGAACACTAGGCCGTGACTGATATTGGTTAAAATGTTGCATGATGTTGGGCCGCTCACTGTAAATGCCTCACAGATTTCGTCCTCATGTTCACCATTAAATCAGGCATCTGCCATAAAGGTTTTCAATCTGTGTATCGATACAAAACCATGGACGTGTCGACTTAGTGCTTGACTCGTGACCTTGAAGTTAGGCTTAACTCTGCACTTGCTATGCAAATTCGAAGTTTGACTTGACTTGTCGACTTGGCAATGCATATTGGAACTGCATGTTAACTCTTGGCTTGACTCCTATTCTTGACTTGTTTCTTGGTTTGTATATGACTCGTGGCTTTGAATTTGAATGCGCAGCTAGCATGTGGGATAGTATAACATATGACTTGGAATATGGAATATTAAATGGTTTAGTAGATAAGCTGATTCATGGAATGGCTTTTAAAACAAACCATCAAACCCAATAGTCTTAGACTTAGATAAAAAGGGAGTTTTAGTATTTTGATATCTTAGACTTGTTTTTTGGTATATGTGACATGATTTATGATAGTTTAATAGTAAGACACTTAGACACACACATCACCTATCCGATAGATTTACAATTGCAAATCTAAAAGATAAAAACTAAGGTTTTAGGAAATACTAACCACACTTTTGGAATGCAGGTTAGAGGGCAAAACAAAAAGATTTCTAGGCCAAAGTAATCACCAGGAGATTGATGAAGAACCTGAAGGTTAAGACACTGGCCAAAAGACTGAAGAAAGCAATAAGTCAAATAGAGAGAGATGAAAATTCTCTCAAAAGTCCATTACATTTTGATTGCTAACACATTGAAGCTTCCACAACATATAAAGAGGTATCACTCAAATACATGGACACACCCCTATGAAGTGAAAAGGGTGAATACAATCTTATCTAAGAGAGACAATTTCCAGTGGATCTTACTAACAAATATCAATCTCCACTTGTTCTATACAAAATTCCATCACTCGAGAGCATACTTGCAATCCTAGAATGAATGTCAAAGAGACTCAATATTTCCATAATGAGAACATGCATCATCTGTGAATATTGTTTGGGATGATCACTCATTAGAAGGAAATATTTAATACATTGTAAACCAAGAAAAGAATCACATATTAAAATAGAGCCTATATGTGTAGAGAATGAAGCCAATTTATCCATTTTGTTTTTACATCACCAAGACCCCACCACCTATTCAACTTCACTTGGAAATAGAGAGAGACTCTGAGGTGCTTCCATAAGCATTTCATAGACAGGTTTAAAATGTTTCCTTAGAAATAACTCCCCAAGAAACTCCTGCACACTTCGCCTAGATCTTAAGATGGTACCTAGTGTAAAGCAGGCATTGCATACTAGTGTGCCTAATCCTGAGAGAATTGAACTAGGGACCTGGAAAACACATTGGATTTCTAACAACATCCTAGCAATAGTGGCACCAAATGATTGAGCTAACCCTTAGGGATAGATCCGTTTGTCATATATCCATAACCAATCCCATAATCTATATTTAGAGTATATAGATTGACCTTATAAAATCCCCTAATGGAATCAATCTCTAAATTTTATGGATTGCTATACAAATTGAAGAAATTAGTCCAAATTCTTGTGAAATATCATGCCTAGTCTTCCACGTTTTGGTCTCATCACTCCAAATATCTCTCCAACACAAAATCCCCTTTGTGGAAAGAATTTTTGGGGAACTATATAGGCATGTGTGCTATAGGACATGATGTTCCTTCAATGTCCAAATTGAATGAGAATACATATCAAAACCTCTCCCAAATCCATTTCAATGTCTACTAAGAGTAGGCACATCTTCTTCCCAAGCTTCCCAAATCCTTTCAGGAAGAAAATACCCATCAATATTGAAATCCCACAGAATAACAAGGACATCATTGAGGAGGAAATGACCCTTGATCATGTTTACATGTTTTGCATTATAAATCTTATATCTTAATAAAAGTTTCCAATACACTCTATCAACAAGACATCGGACAATCCATTTAGTTGGTAAATCTACCTCCTGTAATTTGATATCAATGACACCTAGTACATTTTTTGTTTGGATAGATTATAAATATTTTATGAAACTAAGGAGAATGATCTTATACACCTTAGACCATAGGAAACCTCTTAAGATATTCTCTAGTAGACCAAAACAAGAATAAAAGAGAGACCAAAAGAAAGACAATAAACATGAATATCTAGAATTTTTCCAACTAGAGGGAGGTCACTAAACATCCACAACAAAAGCTTCTAAATATCTAGTTGTAGATTTGTGTTGAAACTTTTGTAAACACGACTTCCAAATAACTATAGAAAAAGAAACATATGCATATACAAAGAGAAAACATAATTTAATGCACAATAACATAATTTTTCAAAAAGAGAACATACGCATGTATCTTAATATATTTAATGTGTGTAAAACATCAATATTTAAAAATTACAGACACCACCTTATTCATTAAGACATGATTTAAACTACCATGATCTGACTTTATTAACTTAAAGCCACTTAATTATTGAACTTAAGTACAATACTATAATATTACATCAATATATGACCATTATACTAAGCCATTTGTAACACCTCCTTAATGGTCATTTGGAAACAAATGCGTGTGCTACAGTACAAACTTATCTTGACCAAGCATGTTGAACATATCTACAATCCTTTTTTCAAGTGCAATCCAAAATATATTATGAATTTGTCAAGAAATGAGAAGTAATGTTGACTTCTTAACATGTCACATACATGGCTGATGCAGAATGAGTCACCTTAATAACCATTTGTTTGACCATTGAATCCTCATCTAGATGAACGTCAATGTTGGATAAAAAATTCAGCTCACCTATTATAGATGTAGAATCTGATTTCAAGTTCAAAAAAGATACCCTCTTCTACACCTAATATGAAAAAGTATCCAATCTCACAAACCAAGCCTCTATAATTGTCATAAATTGTAAAAAAGTATCCAACCTCACAAACCAAGCCTCTATAATTGTCATAAATTGTGAAGACTCTAATCCACACCTATAAATTGTGAAGACTCTAATCCATACCTATACCTCATGTGACCGATCCACACTTGTAAATTTCACATCATGTGGTTGATTTCTACAACTCCTTACATTTAATCACCTACCAAATTGCATTCGCACTACCTTGGAAAAATACAATGTCATTACAAGAGCTGCAAGTACTTTCTTCCATATATTATCATCTTCTTCACCAACCTTAAACTCAACAAAGTTTGAACCAACATACAAATAAGAAAACAACAAATAAATAAAAACCTATTTAACAAACCAATCACCTTTTCTTTCTAGCCTTCCACTTGGTCTTATATTCCCAAGCAATGGAAGTTCCTCTTCATATCTTCAAGCCTATCCTTATTTGATTTACTTCCTAAATGAACAACTTTTTTCCACTTCACTTGAAACAATCTCCACATCTCTTGCATACTTTGAAACTTGCACAACATCTGGTGATGGATGCTCAACATTTTACACTTGTCCTTGTAGATCAGTTGATTTTTCAAGTTCAAACCAACAACCATAATATTCATTTAGATATAATTTCTCATCAGTGTTTACATTCCAAATCACAACCTAAATTGTACATGGATACTTATGTTTCCATGGAAAACTTCCTTGGGGAAAGCCTCCAAGAACATCCTCACATTTCATGAATGGGACTCAAGGTAAATGATGGTGGTTGACAACATGTACACTTAACCCTAAGGGACCTAAGTGTATTCGAACTTGTGACCTCATTGGCCATTATGTCTTTGACATAGAAAATAAAATTTCTTTATCCTAACCCTTAAGGCTGATTTTACATGGATGTTTGTGGCATAATAATCAAGAATCACTTATCAAATCAAATATTTTAAGCGAATTATGTTTGATTTCTTCTATCATCTTGCCTCCTCATATATGGCTCCTCATACACATTAATGTAAGTCAATAACCATTTTAGGGAGAAATTACAGTATTAAATAGAGACAATCAAAATAGATAGAATCTCCACACAACCATGAAAACAATAAGCAATAAGTAAATGGATCAAATTGTTATTTCATTATCAAAGCTACATGACATTACAACACTGTAAGAATAATAAAACTCCCAATTTCTTCTAGATTACATAGAACATTCAAGAATCAAAAGAGCACAACTTCTAATCCCATCAACTCGAAATTCATTAGAAATAATATATGCTCCAAAAAAAATGAAGCAAATTGTCTATTTGAGTTCCTTGGTTGCAATGCTACAATCTCAGGCCCAAAATGAGTAAATTACTCTATTTGAGGTACAAGAGGATATAACCCCTCATTCCTCTTACTTCTACATTGTCATAAACAAGTTGTATATGCCCTAATATTAGACTTATAATCTCAATACATTAATCTCAATCCATCATCATCTTTTATTTATCCAAGAAGATCAAAGGGTGATTCCACAAATCTCACTTTGCAACTTGCAATTATTTCTCCCATGGAGAATTTTGTCACAGGCTTGGTGAAGAATAATACTCTACATTAACTTAAGCTATAGCAACAAGATTTGGTCGTATTAGATTTTGTTGTATGGAAATTCAATGGCAATATGAAAATTAGCCACTTTTTTTTTTGGGGGTACATTATGGATATGATATGGGTCAATTTATTTTTTATTTTCTTTAATAATATACTTCATTTTTGTACTTGTATACTCTAAATATAAACTAAATAGTCATTTTTTATGAATTATTTTTTTTATTTTTTTGTATACCCTAAATATAAACTAAATAGCAATTTTTTAAGGAATGAATTATTTTTCTTATATTTTTTTCATTTCCTTGAGCCTAAAATTCCTCTAAATTTTGGAACAAAATGCATATCTTTTGTATTTATAAGATGTATAATTTTGTATTGGAATTATACAATATTTTTTAGTTAAATATTTTTTGTATTGAATTGTATTTAAATTTGTATCCATGTTTGAATCTTGCTACTATACTTTAAATCACTTCATGTTTTTCAAATTAAATCTCCACGGAAACCCAATTAAATATCAGTTTCCTCTTCTAGAGAACAATGACTATAACCATTGTCAAATGACCAAATCAAATAAGGGTCTATGCATGTCTTTGATGATTGGTCCATGTATGTTCCATATTCCTTGCCATGGAGCAGTATAAGAGTGGTTATATTCACTGAAGTAGTCGCATGGAATTTTATAAATTCTTCCCCCCTAAGCCTTTCACATGCATAGGATTGTTCCATGTGTTAGGATCACAGAGCTCTAGGTGATAGAAGGATTCTTCTTTTCCTAATCACCCCATAGACCAAGATATTGCNTGGAGGGGGTCATGGAAAACAAGAAGAAAATGTTCCTAATCCTCCTATCTATGGTCTTGAGAAAATCATTCAACTATTCTTTTGGGAAGTTTCAAGTGAGGTTGAGATTTCCACATACAAACATGTTTTGTTTTTTTATGTGAAGGTCACTACAAAACCTATCAAAATTCATTATTTAATGGGTAGTGAGAATAGCTATTACTCATTACTATCCATAAGTACTAGATGACTTATCATTATCATATAAGGAAAACCACACCACTTAAAATAACTCATAAATGATCCATAATGGAACAACTTTGACTCCTACCAAATAAGGAAATCCATGGACTGCCAGAAAGACAGAAAAAGAGATGTGATTGAGAGGAAGGGAGATGATTGAGGCGCAGGAAAAGGAACGAGCAGTCACACAAATAACATTCCGGATTTACATTGCCGTGCAGGAGGGGCATCCGATATTCTCCACACATGGCTAAAGTTTATGCGGATTCCAACCTTAGAGTAGAAGTGTATGGAATTTCTCTTCTAAAAGAAAAGAAATATGTTCTACGAATTCTATAACTTTAAAGTGAAAGTGGTATGTGATTCATCCTTTGCAACAAAGGTAAGAATAAGCATAATAATAATTTGAAAATGTAATGGCAAGAAGAAAAAGGTGGTGTGAAATAATTTGAAAATGTAATGGTAAGAAGAAAAAGGTGGTGTGAACACTGGAAGTTATTTTTTTCTTAAATGAAAGTAAAAGTAGTAAAATTAATTTTATCCAAGTTATTATTAATAAGTATTTGTCGTTTTATAATCTATTTAAAGTTGTTGTTTAAAAAAAATAGAATAAAAATTTATGAGAATTAAAAAATTAATAAGTAATGATTAGGTCTATCTTATGGTAATAATAAATAAGAGAAAAAATAAATTGAAAGTACAATAATAATAAGAAAATAATAATGAAAGTACAATAGGAAAATAATGATGAAAATACAGTAGGAAAATAATGATAGTATTGTTTGGATTTAGATATTTGTAAACAAATTATTATTAATTTATGTTTATAAGTTATTATTAATTTATGTTTATAACTTTTGGTTATATTTAAAGATAATTGATTGAAAATGTAATAATAAAAAAAGAATGATGGTGGGGGTGGTGGTGTTTCTGTGGAAGATTTTGATTTTTGATTTAAAGATAAACAAAGTATCATGTTTATAATTTTTTTACATTCAAAGTAAGTCAATATATAAAAGAAAAACTATAAATTTAATTATTGCATAGCCTTTATAAAATTTTGAAAAACTACATTCTCTATTTTGAAGTAAAAAAAGAAAAGAATAATCAAACTAACTATTTTGAAGAGAAAGAAAAGAAGAATAACCAAACCAACACTGAAAGAAAAGAAGAATAACCACATCAACCAATAGGATATAATTGGACCTACCAAAAAAGTTAGGTTTTCTTTAAAAAATTGGTTGTGCAATTGTGAGAAAAATTAATAGCATTGTAGGGAAAGAAAAGTAAATAAAAATAAGAATCAAATATTTTTTTATTTGTAATAATGGAATGGAGTTGTAAAGTTTTTGAACCTATCTTTAAATAATGGAGTGGTAAGAAGAAGAATACTACGTAAATGAAAGAATATGGCAAACATTTTTTCAAGTATAGTGGAATAATAAGTTATGTGATAATGGTTAATGTTGAGCAAACCAAAATCATGTATATTTATTTTCAAAATTTTTACAAATTGTAGTATATTTATGAGTGTGGACTTTTATATTTTATACCAGTATAATTATATCAATAAAAAATATATAATGGAAAAATATTTGCTAAGTATTATCATTGTAAGGTAGGATAAAAATCATGGACAACACTTCAATGAAAATAGAGATGTGAACAAAGTTTTTTGTTTTTTGAACCAAGGTTAGAAAGATAGTGACTTTTTTGGGTTTGTTGTGGAGTTATTGCTCAATGTTTTGCATTGAATTTGATCTTGCTGGACTTTTCTATTGTTTCCTTTCGACCATAAGGAAGATGGGAGCTCTATGGGCTCCCGACCTCTCAAAAAAGTTATTAATTTTTTTTACTTGAAGTTGTCACTGATCTAGAGAGTGGTATTAGTGCAAAAAACTCCACAAAATTATGTTCCAAAGGCATATCATGAGACAACGAACCCCTCTTAATATTGATTAGTTTGAGTCTATGATAGTTTATGTAAGTAGTTATGTCTAAGTTCACTTCTAGGTTGAACACTAGGTTTTTGGTTGTTCATTTCGATTCTCGGAGAGAACCCCTTGGTGGCAGAATAGGGAGCATAGACAGGAATGGATTTTTTGAAATTGGAAGTATGGAAGCAACCTGTTAATGGTGAACTAGAATTCTGGTGGAGACCCGTTAATGGTGGAGAAAGATTCCTAAACTCTAAAATGTGGGTGTACTGTTTAGGGGTAATGGATTTTTGACTTGTTTCTACCATCCTTTCTACCTCTACTTTTAGCGGGACTGTATCTGTCATGGTTTTCGTTTTTTTCTTAGCGATGCTCTAATAACCACTACATTAATTGTATATTGGTCCTTACCAACCTAACCCTTTTCTCTTGCTTTGAGAGTTATTAACATTTATTACCTTCGAGTTAGTGGCTCTTTGGGCTCT
>JASDQU010102300.1:363894-381515 GCA_032191745.1 Picea mariana | reverse complement strand
ATCAGTTGATTTTTCAACTTCAAACCAACAACCGTAATATTCATTTAGATCTAATTTCTCCTCAGTGTTTACATTCCAAATCACAACCTAAATTGTACATGGATACTTATGTTTCCATGGAAAACTTCCTTGGGGAAACCCTCCAAGAACATCCTCACATTTCATGAATGGGGCTCAAGGTAAATGATGGTGGTTGACAACATGTACACTTAACCCTAAGGGACCTAAGTGTATTCGACCTTGTGACCTCGTTGGCCATAATGTCTTTGATATAGTAAATAAAACTGCTTTAGCCTAACCCTTAAGGCTGATTTTACATGGATGTTTGTGGCATAATAATCAAGAATCACTTATCAAATCAAATATTTTAAGCGAATTATGTTTGATTTCTTCTAGCATCTTGCTTCCTCATACACAGTAATGTAAGTCAATAATCATTTTAGGGAGAAATTACAATATTAAATAGAGACAATCAAAATAGATAGAATCTCCACACAACCATGAAAACAATAAGCAACAAGTAAATGGATTAAATTGTTATTTCTTTATCAAAGCTACATGCTATTACAATACTGTAAGAATAATAAAACTCCCAATTTCTTCTAGATCACATAGAACATTCAAGAATCAAAAGAGCACAACTTCTAATCCCATCAACTTGAAATTCATTAAAAATAATATATGCTCCAAAAAAAATGAAGCAAATTGTCTATTTGAGTTCCCTGGTTACAACACTACAATCTCAGGCCCAAAATGAGTAAATTACTCTAATTAAGGTACAAGAGGATACAACCCTTCATTCCTCTTACTTATACATTGTCATAAACAAGTTGTATATGCACTAATATTAGACTTATAAGCTCAATACATTAATCTCAATCCATCATCATCTTTTATTTATCCAAGAAGATCAAAGGGTGATTCCACAATTTGCAACTTGCAATTATTTCTCCCATGAAGAATTTTGTCACATGCTTGGTGAATAATACTTCTCTACATTAACTTAAGCTATAGCAACAAGAAGATTTGGTCGTATTAGATTTTGTTGTATGGAAATTCAATGGCAATATGAAAATCAGCCTTTTTTTTGGGGTACATTATGGATATGATATGGGTTAACTTATTTTTTATTTTCTTTAATAATATACTTCATTTTTATACTTGTATACTCTAAATATAAACTAAATAATCATTTTTTTTTAAATTATTTTCTTATTTTTTTATACCCTAAATATAAATTAAATAGCTATTTTCTAAGGAATGAATTATTTTTCTTATATTTTTTTCATTTCCTTGAGCCTAAAATTCCTCTAAATTTTGGAACGAAATGCATATTTTTTGTATTTATAAGATGTATAATTTTGTATTGGAATTATACAATATTTTTTCGTTAAATATTTTTTGTATTGAATTGTATTTAAATTTGTATCCATGTTTGAATCTTGCTACTATACTTTAAACCACTTCATGTTTTTCAAATTAAATCTCGGAAACCCAATTAAAGATCGGTTTCCTCTTCTTGAGAACAATGGCTATAACCATTGTCAAATGACCGAGTCAAATAAGGGTCTATGCATGTCTCTGATGATTGGTCCATGTATATTCCATATTCCTTGCCATGGAGCAGTATAAGAGTGGTTATATTCACTAAAGTGGTCACATGGAATTTTATCAATCTTTCCCCCCTAAGACTTTCACATGCATAGGATTGTTCCATGTGTTAGGATCACAGAGCTCTAGGTGATAGAAGGATTCTTCTTTTCCTAATCACCCCATAGACCAAGATATTGATTCAATATGATTTCAATTAGGGGTTGGTCATTTGGAGGGGGTCATGGAAAACAAGAAGAAAATGTTCCTAATCCTCCTATCTGTGGTCTTGAGAAAATCATTCAACTATGCTTTTGGGAAGTTTCAAGTGAGGTTGAGATTCCCACATACAAACATGTTTTGTTTTTTTATGTGAAGGTTACTACAAAACCTATCAAAATTCACTATTTAATGGGTAGTGAGAATAGCTATTACTCGTTATTATCCATAAGTACTAGATGACTTATCATTATCATATAAGGAAAACCACACCACTTAAAATAACTCATAAATGATCCATAATGGGACAACTTTGACTCCTACCAAATAAAGAAATCCATGGATTGCCAGAAAGACAGAAAAAGAGATGTGATTGAGAGGAAGGGAGATGATTGGGGCGTAGGAAAAGGAACGAGCAGTCACACAAATAACATTCCGGATTTACATTGTCACCCAGGAGGGGCATCCGATATTCTCCACACATGGCTAAAGTTTATGCGGATTCCAACCTTAGAGTAGAAGTGTATGGAATTTCTCTTCTAAAAGAAAAGAAATATGTTCTGCGAATTCTATAACTTTAAAGTGAAAGTGGTATGTGATTCATCCTTTGCGACGAAGCTAAGAATAAGAATAATAATAATTTGAAAATGTAATGGCAAGAAGAAAAAGGTGGTGTGAAATAATTTGAAAATGTAATGGTAAGAAGAAAAAGGTGGTGTGAAAATTGGAAGTTATTTTTTTCTTAAATGAAAGTAAAAGTAGTAAATTTAATTTTATCCAGGTTATTATTAATAAGTATTTGTCATTTTACAATCTATTTAAAGTTGTTGTTTTAAAAAAATAGAATAAAAATTTATGAGAATTAAAAAACTAATAAATAATGATTAGGTATATCTTATGGTAATAATAAATAAGAGAAAAAATAAATTGAAAGTATAATAATAATAAGAAAATAATAATAAAAGTACAATAGGAAAATAATGATGAAAATACAATAGGAAAATAATGATAGTATTGTTTGGATTTAGATATTTGTAAACAAGTTATTATTAATTTATGTTTATAACTTTTGGTTATATTTAAAGATAATTGATTGAAAATGTAATAATAATAAAAAAATGATGGTGGTGGTGGTGTTTGTGTGGAAGATTTTGATTTTTGATTTAAAGATAAACAAAGTATCATTAATATGTTTATAATTTTTTTACATTGAAAGGTAAGTTAATATATAAAAAAAAAACTATAAATTTAATTATTGCATAGCCTTTATAAAATTTTGAAAAACTACATTCTCTATTTTGAAGTAAAAAAAATAAAATAATAACCAAACCAAATATTTTGAAGTGAAAGAAATGAAGAATAACCAAATCAACACTCAAAGAAAAGAAGAATAACCAAATCAACCAATAGGATATAATTGGACCTACCAAAAAAGTTAGGTTTTCTTAAAAAAATGGTTGTGCAATTAAAAAACTTATAGCGTTGTAGGGAAAGAAAAGTAAATAAAAATAAGAATCAAATATTTTTTTATTTATAATAATGGAATGGACTTGTAAAGTTTTTGAACCTATCTTTAAATAATGGAGTGGTAAGAAGAAGAATACTACGTAAATGAAAGAATATGGGAAACATTTTTTTAAGTATAGTGGAGTAATAAGTTATGTAATAATGGTTAATGTTGAGCAAACCAAAATCATGTATATTTATTTTCAAAATTTTTACAAATTGTAGTATATTTATGAGTGTGGACTTTTATATCCACACTAATGGGTAAGCTACAAAGTCTCTGTTCATCTTTATTTTCGTCTCTGATGCATTGGGAGAAAGAGGCCTTAAATTCTTCAAACTGGTTAACCTCTGATACTACTGCTCCTTGTCAACCTAAAAAGAAGAGGACCCCTTCAGAACCTTTACCACCGATTTCTCTAAATCTTTTCGATACCGATGACCCTCTATTTACTCCTTCTGTTAGTTTTTCTACTGAGGTCTTGACTTCGGGGACCTCACTCTCCCCTGCCCTTATTCACGATACTTATCAGATGCCTTTGTTGTCTTCGAAGAGACCTACTTTGACTCCTTCACCTCCATCGGACCCACAAGATTCCTTCCCGATAGAACCAAGTTTCAAGGAGGTTGATGATGATAATTCCACCCTAAATGCAGTCCTTGATTCCTTGATTCCTTATATCCGTGACTCTATTGATACCCTGCCACTGCCTACATATTTAGGGAAGTCCATCCTCGACCCTCTCCCGAGAATAGGATCCTCCTCCCTTACCAAGACTCCAGGTAAGGAAGGTAAGAATTATGCCTGGTCACGAGGCATTGGGGTCGAATTGCCACCCATAAAGACAAGAAGTTTAAGTAAAAAGTTGGCAGGCACCCCCTCTCAACCAGTTGACAATATCCCTTCCTCCATGGATAGTGGATAGTTTAAGTAAGAAGATTTTAGAAGGTCCAAAACTCTAACCCTAATTAGGATTTGAGGCATGCAAAATCCCTAACCATAAATGGCTATGAGGACATGTTAAGTAATAAGCTACAAGAAAATGAAGGGGTTTCATTCCTATTGTATTGATTTATTGTTCCATAGATGAACATAGTAAAGGAGTGGGATATATGAGCAGAACAAAGAAATTAGAAGACCATGTATTAGTCATTCTAGCGAAATTGTCTATTATAACTTTGTAGTGATTCCATTTTTCTTTGAATTCCAAGGAGAAAAATGCAAGACATAGTCCTTACCTTTTGGCTATGTTTTCCCATATTGGATTTCCCAAGGTACATCTTGTTTTCATTATGTGGATGGTGTGGTCATTTTTTTCTGTAGCTTATGTTTTATATTCTTAGTTTATTTTAGTATTTTGATTGCCATGATTATTGTTTAATCATAAATAAACATTGCATAATAGAGGATAATCTCATAGTAATTTGTAGTTACTTGTAATTTTTTTTGTGATGAGTGTTCAATGGAATACCCATGGAAATTTACAACTCAAGCAACAAATATGGGTGAAAATAAAGTCTCAACCCCTAAATATCTAGTCATTTTTGAATTTAGTAGACTAATGTCTACATTAGCTAGGATCCTACTACTAGTTGAACCCAACAAGGGAGGGGTGGTTATAATTTTTACTATCCTCCAATGCTCTTGTGTATTCAAGGACAAGAAGCAATGTTTGACGATGATTGTCAGACAATTGGCTTAGGTTGATGGATAGTTGGTATGGATTGTTGGTTTTCATTGATGTCAACTATTTGAGAGTGATATTTTAGATTTTAGAAGGTAAATAATAAAGTGAAGCGATGAGTGTAATATAATTTAAAGTGAATACAAAATAAATTATTTAAATAATAAATTTAATGGAGAAATTAGAAGTGGGTTAACCCTAAAATAAGGAAAGTGGGCAAAGTGACCTAGAAGATGTTTTTAAGGAAGCTACTTGGAGAGTATAAATAAGAGGCAAGGATCTCTCATTTTATATCACACTTGAGCATATTTAATATCTATAGGTGAATAAGGTAACCAAAGTATATCTAAGCCGAATTTCAGAGGGAAGGTGAAGAAAAGAAGGCAGGAATTCAAGGGAGGATAAATTCTCTTGATGATGCTTTCTAACGTATGTTATTTACAGGTCATCTCACCATTTTCGTAATAAAATTTTTTCTAGAATGATTCATACCATTAAATTTCTATGAAATTGAGGAAAAATATCTAGGTATATGTGGTAAATTTTTTATCTTGTGGGTCATTTTATTATTGGAGTTACACTCTGTGGAAAATAGGGTTTGTGGCTAGTCCTGAAACTAGTCTAAAGCAGGTGTTTCGGGTAAAAATGTCATAACTTTTTCATAACAGATCCACATTTAGTATTACCAAATGTGTTGGTTAGAGTGTAGTATGTAGTAATTTATGTAACATTTTCATATCTACTCAACAAATAATCCGTCTGGGGCACGCTCTACAAGGCCGCTCTCTAGAATAATCCAGAATTCAACAAGGTATGCCATTTTTTCTATAACTCCTTTTCTGAGAGGTTACAAGTAGTGACACATGGAGGAATTACATAAAACACACTGAAGACCATTGTGTATAAGTTTCAAATCTTTCTTCATTACAGGTACATAGTTATTATTATTTCAAGTTAGCGTTGTTGACCAATCCAAAACTAGTTATGTGAGACTAAAGAAAAGTTAGATGAAAATGATAGTCTCTTGTTTTTAAAGTTAAGGAAGGTTTGCAAGTATGTGATCATATACACTAGGTCTATTATATATTTAAAAATCATATTTGGATGATGAAATTGATGACGGATTTTGGTTAAGGTACATGTTGGGTACATGTTTGAGACAAGTAGTTGATGAGTTGGCACATACATGAGGTGTATAGTTGATGATGTTGGTACATCTTGATGAGTCATAGTTGATGAGTAGATGATACACGATTGGTACATACTTGTTACATGGTTGGAGGCACTTAGTAGTATTTTTGACACATGGTTTATGGATGATGTAGCATACTTGTATTATTAGAGGCACATATTGATCTTTGAGAGTTGTCTTAGTGATTAAACTTGGTGAGTAGATCTGATTTGGTTGATAAGATTGATGAGACAGGTTGTTGTGATAGGTTGTTTGGACAAGTTGTTGTGATAGGTTATTTGTATAGGTTTGTTGTTGATCCGTATTATTTTCGGCACGAAATGAGAGCGGAGATATAACACATAAATATTTAGAGATATTGCAAGAGAGACAACAATATAACAAAGATATAGTGGAAATAAAACAAGAGTCGCAGATATACGGTAATACACGATTTCTATTAACGAAATAAATGTACAGAGACTGTAAAATACAGAGTGAAAGACTCACTAGAATGGTGGTAGCTTATCTCTGAGAAGAGATGTGACGGCTACTCGCATCTGTGAGAACATGATTCTTACAATGAGGCTCTAAGGGCCTTTTTAACATAAGTAAAATCCAAAACCCTAACCCCAGAAGATGAAAAGCTAAAAGGTTTGTGGGCCCCGATGGGGGTAGTTGATACGTCAACTTCCCAGGGGCGTAACTTTTGCATACGATCTTCGTTTGGGGCACTCAATAGCTCGTTGGAAAGATCTATCCAAGAACTACAACTTATGTGTGAGCAACGTCAACCTACGATTCATGTTGCTCCTCGTTTTCTCAAAAAAACATCGTTTAGGGCCTCAAAATGGCCCCGGAAGTTAAAAATTGCTAAAAATAGTAAATTACCAAAATCGCCAGAAACATGTTTTGGGCCAGTTGGAGAAGGTGGGTGGACACCGATATCCACCTGGATCAGTTGCATGGTTGATGCACTTGTTCATGGTACAGGTTGAGGTACATGTTGGTGCATGGTTGATGCACTTGTTTATGGCACAGGTTGATTACAGGTTGTTTGGTACAGGTTGGTGCATGGTTGATGCACTTGTTTATGGTACAGGTTGATGCATGGTTTAGGTTATTTGGTGCAGGTTGATTAATACAGGTTTACAACAGTATATCTCATAGTGATAGTGTGATATTGGTTCCATCATTCTAGTTATACGTCAAGGAGGTTGGATGGGGAAGGGACATGTGGTTGCAACCACCTTCTAGTTGTAGCAAGAGAACATAGGGGTTTGTAGCCTCCTTTTGGTTGTAACTAAATAATTGGGGACTTGGAGCTTCCCTAAGGTTGTAGCCTGAGAAACTAGGGGGTTGGAGCCTCCTTCCAGTTGTAGTGGGAAAACAAAGGAATTTGGTGATTCCAATGAATGTAATTCTTCAATACATATAATAAAAATCATTTAGTGGTTTTATCTCTCTTTGGGTTTCCACGTAAAACACTGGTGTATTGGGTATGTGTATGATTGTTCATTGCTTATTTACTCTGCAGTTATTGGATGATAATGATACATACCCAATACACCAGNTGGGTATGTGTATGATTGTTCATTGCTTATTTACTCTGCAGTTATTGGATGATAATGATACATTGATATAACACTTGGATTATATGGTTAAAAAGGATTAAATTTCTCTATTACTGATTCACCCCCCCTCTCAGTAATCCAACAACTTGCTTTGTTGATCACCCCTTGGGATGGATGTGAAGTTGATCCCAATTGGATTCACACAAGAAAAATTGGCCAACGACATGTGCTCTACAATGTTAAGCATAGGCAAGACATGAGGATTCAGATGAGGAAGGCGACCAGGTTGTTGGCATGAAGGCCCCCATGCCATCATGATCGATGCCCCCCTTTCATTTAGTTAAATCATAAGGAAAACACATGGGATGTAAAGTTAAGGAAGAATTTTATTGTCAAAATGAAATATCATGTATTAAAAAATAAAACAACATGAAACCTCTTCCCTAATGTACATGAAACAAAAAAGGATAGAGAGGAGAAACAATCTTGGAGGAAGATGAATTTTTAGGGATGCTTGACCTTCCATCTATCCCCTAGTTGAGCCATCCTCCTATATATTGTTTCCACATAATGGAAGAGGGGTTATTTGGTTGAGAATGAAGACGAATTCTACCCAAACATAAATTGATGCAGGAGCATCGAGAGCATGGCTATAGGTATGTCGAAAAACCATGATGAGGATGGTGATATAGGGGAAGTAAAGGTACAAGTATGCATACATGTGATAGAGAATGGTTGATGAATCATGTACGAGAAAATGTTTCCCAGGGTACCGACAGATATAGTGACTGACAAGCCATGTACTCCGGTGGATGGTAATGTTTTTATATGGACTTCAAAAATGTTTGTGTTTGCAGGTACATGAGAATAAAGATGGCCAAGGATGGATAATGAAGAAGACCAAATATTGTGGAATATAGAGAGTAGAGAAGACATAGAAAATGAAGATGAAATGAGTTCAAAGGACCAAGTGAAAAGATAAATAATGGGGTCACAAGTGTTTTTTAAGGGAGGAATATGATATAATCCCTGCTTGTAATCATGAATAATTAAATAAATTAAATGATTCTTTGTAGTGAGGTAGACTAATTCTAGAAAGTATATGTGAGAATAAAATAAGAGGAGAAGTGAGCGATGTTAGGGATATGAATATTTGTTGAGAGATTCATGGAGATCTGTTGATATATTTAAGGAGATATTGTCAAGAGAGATGTGGGGATGGTTTGAACCAACCATATAATAATGTAATCGTTGTTATGGTAACCTATGGTTGTAAAAAGGGACCATTCGTACAAGCAAAGGTAGTGTAATCCCATGAAATTATTTTTTAATAAAGTTTTCCCCTTCGGGGGTTTAGGAGTATATTCTCCAATATCCTTTGCCTGCTTTGTGTGTGTGTGTGTGTGTGTTTTCGTTGCATGCTTTGGTGCCATCATAAATGAGAAGAATTAGGATGAACCAGGGAGCTTCTAACCTATCTATTGTTACATAATAAATATCCTAGATAAATCGAATTGAATGTTGATTATCCCATTTGGGTTTTGTTGATAAAAAAAATGATCACTTAGGTTTCCCGCTCTTGGAAAAATAAAAATAAATTTTTTTTAGTAGATTTGTTTTTCGAATTATCATTAGTTCATGGTGTATCCCTCAATCGCATCATTGCCATGCATTTCACAGATTCAAAATCCTACTTCGTATGCTCAAGATATCCAGGTTTTCGTCTAACTACCCAAAGATAACTTCTTTTATGTGCAACAAAGCTATTTTTTCTTGGAACTAAGAAGTCATGGAACCACAATCATTGTCTTGGAACCCACTTATGTTCTTGAAACTTCTGTTATTCTCCCATCTTCCATACTTAACCATTTTCTCCTCTTCCACTCTACTTTCCATACTCCATATTCCACACTTAGCCATTTTTCCCTATTTTAATTCCTTACTCTCCTTTCAATACTTAACTATTTTTATGTTCACATTCCCATTTTCTTTTATTTTCTTTCCAATTTTCACTTCCGTTATTTCATTTTCCATTTTCTTTTTCTTTTCTGTGTTCATGTTATTCGTTTTACTATTCTTACATTTAGTCATGCGAGACTACTTACCTCCCCAACACTTACCATGTTTTACTCTTCTTACTACCATGTTAGTTTTACTCTTCAGACATTGAATCTGTGATGACATGGACGTTGACTGGGCATTTATTGGGTTATCAAAATTTTATTAAGTCATTAAATTCCCTAAGGCATAAGAGCTACACCAAGGTCTCCTTCGTTTCCGTTATTCCACATGAAGACTATGTAAAAAATTTCATTATAAATATTAAATTCCCCATCACCACAATGCATGTGGGATTTAAAAAGGCAAATTGTAATGAAGGGCTAGGATTAATCCATGAATTTGATGGACAACTATTGAGCAACGATCTTCAAAAGTTCATAACTCAAGATCCGAGTGTCTATTTTGGGAAAACCATACCTCGTTGGAAAGATAATTTAACAAGGAATATGATGGAATATTTTTCAAGGGATGAATTTGGCCATAATTATCCTGGAAAGTGAAAGAAAAAAAAATCTATGTTTTCATGGTTTGCTGGTAAATTTGTTTGGAACCTCGACATCCCAACTCTATAACTTGAGATCCAGAACTCTAAATGACACTCAAGAAGACTCATTGGAAATATGGGAAGATGAACAATACTCCTAGAGTGGTTTCCATGGCTGAGAAATCAACTATCATGTTAAAAAAATTAAATCACAACCCACTTTTGTTTAAGGAAGTCAACTTCAAGTTTTGGAATTGACAATTTATTAAATGACTTTTATTAAAGGATTAAGAGGACCCCACTTGGAGGAATGAATTTCAATGACATAAGTCATTAATGAGACTTAATAAAGCATTAATTAAAGTTTTTACTCCAAAAATAAAGTGTGAGGAAAATTCTACAAAGAAAAACTCTAACTACTTCAAGAACATTGAGAGCAGACTTTAAAAAGGAAAGAGAATACATCATCAGGGGGTTGGCAGTGAGAAGTTTCTACAATGGTGAAGAGTCTGGAAGAATAAAAGCTCTATTTTTCCAAGATTCTTTGAATTGGCCCGCTAAACGTTTTTCTCCACAACTTCTTCCTTTCTATTACTTTTCTCAAATCTTTCACGTATTGTAAGCCAAATAGGAAGATTTGGGTCTGAACAATTCTTTCTTTTTAAATATTCAGTCATCTTGTAACATTTCGGGTCCAGAGGATCAATACCCCTCCTTGTAAAAAGACGATTTCTATTTCATTTAGTTTATTAGTTGTCATTGAGATTTTGTAGAGGTTGTTTCAACCCTCTTGTTTTTGACATTATTGAACTTGTCATATTTGGGATATTATTATAAATTTATTTTGCAAAGAAATACTTTGGGGCATTGCATTAGTGATTTCTTAGACTTTGAGTTGAAAGAATGTGATTTCAAATG
Source organism: Picea mariana (assembly GCA_032191745.1). NCBI lineage: Eukaryota > Viridiplantae > Streptophyta > Pinopsida > Pinales > Pinaceae > Picea > Picea mariana. The sequence continues at coordinate 370,307 of JASDQU010102300.1, read as the reverse complement.
TATTTCCTATCAAAATAATTTTTGAGTTATAATGAAGTTATCATTTAAAGTTCTTTGAAGACCTGTTCATTTTCACTTCATCTTGCAAAGTCATAGAAAATTCCAGGTTAAGTTTATCTTACAATAAAGGAAGATTGTTTGTCGAAAGGAGACTCCAAAACCTTGTAGACATAACTCTCTGCTGACACATGTTGTCATTATTTTTTTTAAAGAATATGATGTATATTTGTATAACTGTACATAAGGGTTGTACATTTGTATATACAACCTTTCTTGGGAGTTTTTTTGTAGTTTGTTGTAAAATCATATAAAGAAATCTTCCAACATTCCAGCTAAAGAGGATTACCACCTCTATAAAAATGTAGGGGTATTCATATCCTCGTGAGGTTGTTTTATGGATCTTGACCAATCTGAACATCAACATGTTTCCAGGGTAAACTCTGATTTTTTTATGTGTGAATTTATATTTCTGCTATGCTGTTTTCTTTGTCTCTAGGTTTAAAATGGAGCTATTTTGTATGTTGATGACTCTCTGTGTTGTCTAATAATGAGGATTCTTTACCAGCTAATGTTTTGAAGTTTTCTTCCATAGATATATTTACAATGAGAAAGTAAACCATTAAATCTATAGATAATTTCAATTTATATTAGCTAGAGATTTTCTTGATAATCAACTAAACCCTTTCCCTTTCTTTAAAATCCTTCTTGAATCTACCTTGATTTCTCATCTATACTTGTGCAAAAATAGATTGTCTCATAAATCCTAAGGACCATGCTGGAATTGTTTCTCAATAGATAAAAATGATCTAGAAGTTTACTGCATTTTTAAACTCAACTCACCCTTATAATAATAAATTTAATCCAAAATGTTGTATAGGGGCATTGAATTGAAATAAATAATTTTTATTTTTGTGTAGTGTAGAAAAGGTTTTATGGAGCAAAAATAGATCTCACCCCCTCTATATTTAATGATGAGATTTTATATAAAGCTCTTTCAAAACACGATCAACTTCATAAAAGTATAAAGGGAAAGTTGTAACGTATCCCAAATCAAATAAATAATGATATTCACGTGAGAATGAATGTTGGGAACGTATTACCTAATCACTGAATGGAAAATTTACCCTAGAAACATTTCATCTAGGAAAATGATTATTTTAGTTAAAGGAAACACATATACCAACATGTGGTGAGACATGTACCTTGTTGAATTATTCAATGTTTACCACAAAACTTGTCTTAATCCAGTTGAAGAAGATAAGATGCTTGGTTATGTATGCCTAAATCTAAAATCATTTTCTCCTTCACATGACCAACCATATCATTACCTACAACATCTAATAAAATGAATGATGGGTGCACAAAGAAAATACTCTATGTAAGCCCTTACAAAGGAATAAAATTTATGACAGATTAATCTCAGAGTAGAACATCCCCATTAAAGGTAACATATCTCAACATCCTTTCACCCCCTCTCATAAACAATAATCCAAATAGGTTGGAGTATTGGGAAAATGAAGATATTATATACCCAATTGAATGTTCATGCAAAAATTTCTATAAATGAGTTGACATCCAAAATGATTAAACATAAAAATAAAATTAGAAAGATGATTGTTCCCTGAAGAAAGAAGCTAACCAAATTGGAAAAAATTACCACTCAAATGAAATCAAGAGATGACATTTCAAAAAGGACCTTGAAATGATGTCTAATATGGTAGACTTGTTTAACAACTCTTTTACATATACACCTTTTTGACAATGCATCCCAACAAGTCATGTGGGTAAACACATGGAAAGGAATATTATTGATTTGATACTTTGTTCAATATGATGACGATTATGATGATTTTGGTCCATTGAGATCAATTGAGATAAAATTTGGTCTATCATTTGTTTTTTTAAGTAATTTTTATAATGGAATGATTTGGAAATGAAATTTCCAAGTTCCCGTTGAAATTTAGTTTCATTTTTTAGTTAGCAACAACGTTAAGATAATTTTGATCTTGTAACTTCGGGTTAATTATTTCTTTGTAACTAAACTAGATCCATCTTAACTCTGAATCTATCAAGTGTCGAGAGGGATCAAATCCATTGAGGTACAAACATTTTTGAGGGAGAAAACATTGACGAAGGTTTACACCTTGACATATTTGATCCCTCTCAGAGCTTGATAGATTTGGAGTTAAGATATATTTAGGATGGTTCGATTCATGTATAATTGCATCAAAATTTAAGATGATCATCATTGTGGATATGTAAATTTTTTAAATGAATTTGAACCTTTGAAATTTTACTAAGTATAATATATAATATAAAGAGTACTATCAAGAAGGCCACTTCAAACATGAAATGAGGAATAAGTTGAATAATAATAAAGTTAAAATGTTCAACGGTGAAGAGGGTGAATCACAAGAAAGTAATGTGAGTTATATAATAAATAACAGATAGATTACACAGTGGAAAATTTCAATTTACCTTCTTCATCTTTCCTTGTATCCACACCTACTATCTCTCCCATCTTTTCTTGTACTCACATCTATTATCTTTCTCATCCTTTCATATCAATAATCTATGAAAGGAGGTTGAAATTGAAGGCCATTCAAAAATTACCTTGAGATATTGTAGTAAAGGTTATACCCTACATTTCTTGTTTTTTTATAGTTTCTTTCTCTAACTTCATATGTTTTCATAATTCTATTTACATTCTATTGCATGATTTTGGTTTTCAGGCATTGTATATATAAATGAAATATATATATCATAACCATATAATAAAAAAGAATAAGGAATATAATAATTTTAATCTACAGATACTAACAGAGGAATCACACCCAAGTAATAAAGAAATGGACTTTATCTTAAAACTGAGAACCTCTTTCGTAACATTATAATATAAATTTTTCATTTTCTTTTCATTGTATTATTGTCAATGTTATTTCAGTGGATAATTTGCACTATCTTGGTAAATCAATGTTGGACCAATTTCTTCTGTGTTGTTTCTTAAATCAATTCACTAAATCATTTTTCACTGTATCATTATTGAATTATTGCATTGATCTAGGTGGATATTGGTGGCCACCCACCTATTCCAAATTCCAACTGGCTCATCTTGACATTTTTTTAGTTCAACACATTTCTCTGTAATGGGGAAATTTCTTTGTAATTGTGGGTTATGCACTTACAGGGCTATCCTGAATCCCTACACATGATTCAGCCGGATATCGGTGGCTTTCGACATATTCCAACTGGCTTATTTTAGAATTTTTCATGTCAGTGCATCTTCATGTACTTCCAGGGCCGTTTTGGGTCTCTAAACAATGTTTTCTTATCTTTCCAAAGTCAAACTATAGATTGAGTCAGAGTTTGATGACATAATGCATAATTATCAAAAATACCTTTCAAATGGGCTATCACGCGCCTAAAATCGAGATCGTATGCAAAAGTTACAACCCCAGGAAGTTAATGTACTAACTTACCCCAACGGGGCCCACATGAATTTTGGCGCTTCATGTCCTAGGGTTAGGTTTTTGGATGTCTAGGGTTTTGGCATTCATTTTTATCATAAAAAGGCCTTCAAAGACTCATTGTAATCATCTTTTTGTGAATGATCGTAGCCCTCACATCTCTTCTCATAGATAAAGTTGCCACCATTTTAGTGAGTCTTGTACTCTGTATTTTTACAGTCTCTGTACATTTCTTTCATTAATAGAAATCATGTATTTTTGTATTTCTCTATTTCTGGCAATTTTTATGTGTATTTCATTGTAATATCTTTGCCTTCATTTAGTTCCGAAAATAATTTAGATCAGTGGTATCAAAGTAGGCTGCTCTTGATCATTTTTTAGTGCATGTCCTTGATGAGGTTCGAGTATACCAAGTTGGGTCTCGGGATTGTCTCTCTTGAGGACAATCGCTCTCGCACGCCCAAGAAATCCTCTATGGTAGCAGAAAATAAAAACGATGGAGAAAAATATTCTGTTGTAACATCCGTCCGTTACGACAATCAAATCGACATACAACAACAATTTTTTTTTTGTTTGCATTAGGAAATATAAATCACAATTAATAATGACATCATTGACACATCATCCAACATATTCATGAAACAATATTAACACATTAACAAACCTGCACGACATAAGATCGCACAACATTGCAATGAATAACGATACATATATCGATGCATTAACCCCATAAACATCAACCCATAAACAATGCATTATTTTAATAATGACACATCACAACGTGAGTCATAAATTGCTCAATTAGTCTCATAAGGAAAATAATCCGATAAAATCAAGATAGTATGAGATAACATAAAGTGACTTAAGTATCATAAATATAATGATAAAATGACATAAGATAATACCCGCCTGATCCAGGTGGATATCAGTGGCCACCCACCTTCTCCAACTGGCCCAAAACATGTTTCTGGCAATTTTGGTAATTTACTATTTTTAGCAGTTTTTTCGGGTCTTGAACTTCCGGGGCCATTTTGAGGCCCTAAACGATGTTTTTTTGGGTATGTTTCTCCACAAAATAATATTTAATGATGGTATTTTGTCTTTAGCGTTGTAGGCCTCGGATAGATCTTTCCAACGAGCTATCATACGCCTAAAACGGAGATCGTATGCAAAAGTTACGACCCCAGGAAGTTGATGCGCCAACTTACCCAAACGGGGCCCACATGACTTTTGGCGCTTCATCTCCCAGGGTTAGGTTTTTGGATGTCTAGGAATTTTGGCATTCCTTGTGGGTATGACCTGGGCACCCCTCAAAATTGCAGAGGAGAAGGAGATGGAAGGAAACCACTCAAATAGACATGCATAGAAATCATTCAGATGCTGGGCGAAGAGGGAGTAGGCACACAAAAAATCAACACAAATGCCTACGTGAGGAGAGAAATTGTGTGCAATTTGAACCATACGATTTTCTCCAAATGCTAGGGAGAGAGACAGACACATAGCTCAACAGAATGGGCACTGGGGAGTAAACAAAATGGGAATTTCCCTGGGCGTAGTAAAAAAAGTAGGGGTGGATAAACAACTAGAACATTCAAGGAGGAAAATGCCCAGATTACGGAGAGAAAAAGAGATGAACACAACAACGAAAACAAGAGTCTGAGCAAAATTATTGGGACAAGATAAACTAAAATAAAAAATGATCTAGGTGTGAGGTGGTAGAGCCATATCTTTTCCTCAACGTAGAAGAACGGTATTACAACAATAGATTCAAACATTTAAATTAAAACAGGGGTAATGGGAAGGAGACAACAGTTGAATTTCAATCAAGAGGGGAAACCATTAAATCATTTAACTAACCACATCAAGCAAGATTTCCCAAATACACTAGAAAACCATTACAATGCCATAAACGTATAATTCAGACATATAAAAACATTTAACTAATGTACAACAAAAACTTTAGACATGTGTACCATAACCGAAGGGAGAAGAATTCGAAGTTGTTGTCTCATGCTTGTGCTTCATCCATCTCCTTGCTTTCTAATTGTTGAGACCTCACCAGTACCTCCCAACCAATGCTAGGGGTACTCTTCTTCCCCTTGAGCCCCCCGAGCCACAAAGGGGCCAAGCACACAAACCAGAGAATAACCTAGCTCCCATCTCACCTCGCAAGGTCGAGATTCCACTCTCTATTCGAGCTGGGTATCCCAACTCCCACAAGAAAATTCAGTCAAGAAAAATCTAACAACATAACCTTATGCTTTCCAATCAATAATCCATTCCTCTTCTATTCCATTTCTTTTATATACTTCGTCTTAGTGACCTTTCCATTGCACATTAAATTATTTTTATTAAAATTAATTAGGAAATATTCTCCCCTGTACACTTGTCACCCAATCCCTTAGTTGCACCGTAAATTTAATTAATTAATTAAATTAAACTGCCAATTTCTCTCACCCACCTAAAAGCATTCCTAAAAATTCTCCTTGTTGTCCCTTTATTCCCTCCATTTCCTTTAATGACTTACACCCTTCTTAAAGCTTAGTTGAGTTCATTTTAGGAAAGTTCTCCGGACTAGATTCCTCTCTATGTTCCACATTCCTTTTGCATTTAAATTTCCTTTTTTTCTAAGTTCAAATTTAGAAAGTTTTGCACATAGACAACAATTAAATTTTTAGACAATTTAATCCTCCTTTAAATTATAAATTTTATTTTCCCCCTTTTCTTTTCTTCATCCCCCCTTTCTTAATTGTTTAATTAATTTTTAGTCCTCATATCCTACTTAGACCTAGGCTTTAAATTCCACTAGGATTAGGAAATTTTTAAGGGAAGGGTTATAATTAATAAACTTCACTTATACATAATTAATTTAAGGCTGACCATGTCAAGGTAAGATATTGTTTTCTATGGACCTAGGTTCATTGACTCACTTGTGTTTAAACATCA
>JASDQU010102300.1:343720-359238 GCA_032191745.1 Picea mariana | reverse complement strand
GATAAAGTGAAATTTAATCCCTAATTGGTAATAGCTTCTCACACACGAGAGTGTCAAGAAATCATACAAAGTTCCAACTAGTGCTGTGCTGACGTGAGTCTTATCTTCAGGGAAAAGTTTTGCAGTGCCGAAATCTGCTATCTTAGGATTCAGTTTCTCGTCCAACAAAATATTATTTGCTTTAATATCTCGATGAACAATCCGCAGTCGAGAATCCTCATGAAGATAGAGAAGCGCACGAGCCATTCCCAGGATGATGTTGAAACGCTTCTGCCATTGAAGGTCTTTGCTTTTGTCTGGATCTGTATCGGTGCATTCGACACACCAATTCAACACTGAACTAACTAGATTGATACATCAGTGCTTTTTATCTGCATATAACACAATCAAGTGGAAGTGACTCACCAAATAGGAATTCATCAACGCTCGTATTGGGAAAGTACTCATAAATAAGCAAACTTTCTGATTCCTCTGCACAATAACCAAGCAGTTTTACAAGATTTCGATGTTGAACTTGGGCTAGAAGTTCAACTTCATTCAGAAATTGCTTTGGTCCTTGCTTAGATGTAATAGACAGCTTCTTCACAGCTAGTTTTTTTCAGTCTTGAGTTGTTCTCTGAGAGATTCAGACAAATGAAATAGTTTGAAAATTTTGTGAAGTAAATTTTAATTATTTTTCTAAATTATATAGTTTGAGTGGGCTTAATGGATAAGAACATGTGTTTCCTTTTAAAAAATTATAATTTGAGTAAGTCTAATGAATAAGAACATGCCTTTTCTCCTAAAATATCACATGTTCAAATCCAAAAAGATAGAATATGTATACCTTGATAAACAGGAAAAGTCTCATACACCAATTTGGTGTGTCAAGATTAATGTAAAAACAGCTAACCCACTTAAAATTTTAAGTTATTTTTATATAAACCAGTAAAAACCTTCTGATTAACCTATATTACCTTGTATACAGGGCCAAATGCTTCCTCTCCAATCTTGTTATCATCGTGAAAATGGTTCGTAACAGCTATCAGTGTTCCGATCTTAAACACTATTTGCCCACAAGTGCATAATGGATCTTCCTCCACTTGCCCATTATCTATACAGTGAAAATACAAATTACATCAAAAAAAAATGTGGGGAATTTTTTTATCTAATAAAACATTTTGGTTTATGTTTATTGGAGACATTTTATGCTCTATGGGATTTATAAAGGGTTAAAAAAAACTAGTTTTCATCTTATTTATTTCATATTCCAGAGATGTGTAATATATTAATTTTTGGGGGGTTTTGATTATATAAATTTGCATAAAATTTGATTATATAAATCTGCATAAAATCTGAATATATAAATTTGTATAAATCATATTTTTGTTGTTGTTTAAATTGTATTTTTGAATCCAGAAATGAATTTAAACAAATTTAAACAATTTTTTTTTTTAAATATAGAACAGCTAAACTAAGACTTACATAAAATTGTGGCATCTAGCTATATGTGGTTCTAAGTAGCCCTAAACCTAATTTATGGGTAATAAACCTAATTTACAGGTTTAATGCACTTATGTTTAGGATGCTCATGTGGTCTTTCTAACTATCCCTAAATTTAGGGGTATAATGCATTTATGTTAAGGAATTTAGGATGGTAACTAATTGTGATCTTTGTATATAAGGAGATCAGCCTCTCCATGAAACGGGGAAAGGGATTGTGTTACTCAGAGGAGCCATACGCTCAAAAAGTGTTGTGCAGACAAGCTAGAGGGCATTGTAACTGGGTTGAACGCCATTGTTTGGGCTTGTCAGCTAATTTAGAGTAATGGGGTTTGGTAATTTCACTGTAGGGATAACTACTGGTTTGAATTTCCAGTCAGTGAGTGACTTGTCTCTCCTGCTGTTCTTGTGAGTATTTTGAGGAGCGAATGAGTAGATTGACTGTGATTGTTGTGTAGTGGGCTTTTTATTCTTGTCGATTCTCTGATCTGCTAACAATTATGTGTAAAACTATGCTCTTATCCCTCCGTTATAATTCTGTTTAGCACAATCTATTTCCCTATTAGTTACCAAACTAACTCCTTTTTAGATGTTCGGAAGCATTTTTTACCTTCCTGTCGGCCTGCTTTCTGTTGGTTCGGAGTTCTAAGCATCTTGTTCTGCATTTTTCTTTGAGCCACTGTTGCATTTTCATTCGCATTACCACCGCCATCGCTACCCGACTTCTTCTTTGTCTGTTGCTTCAGATCCTTGGGCTACTTCTGCGTTTCGCTCTGAACCATCGCTGCATGTTCTTTCTTATCACCACCGACATCTTTGCCCGATTTCTGCTCTTCGCGTTGCTTCCGAGACTTGGCTTCGTTCTACTGTTTGTTCTCATCCAGCGCTTGCAACTCCACATGCTTCCCAGATTTCTACAGCTTCTTCAACAAGACATCGACAGAAGTCACAGTTCCTGTAAAAGTCACCTTCTGCTCAGCGACATCGATAGTGACATTGTGCACACCTACAACAACAAGCCATATGGTTCAAAAATATCTATAACCAGCCTCGAACACGCGACCTGCACTTACAACAAAAACAAAACCTATTATCTGCAAACAGGTCGGATCCCGATAGTCCTTACCATCGATGATCCAGAGAACTTTCTCGATCTTTTTCGTGCATCCCTCGCAGGAGCAGTAAATCTTCAGAATCCAAGTCTGCACACAGCCATTAACTCCCAAATAAATACATATGAAACCCAGATCCACGATCATGAATTGTATTCAGTACAGAATGTAAACAAATTTTTTCAAAACACCTAGATTATAAGAGGCTCTGAGTGATTCCAAATTTGACTGGAAATCCTATGTCGTGGGCGGGAGGCAAAATTCCCCATGCTGTGGCCAATTAAACTCAAAAAATATGAGCGGAAAGCCTCTGCACACAGCTCGAGCCCATAACTCAGATTCGTATCAGCTCAAGCCATGTGATTTTGGAAACGTGGACAAGATTGATTAGTTCAAATCGTATGGAAAAGTACAGGAGTTAAGGGTGGCAGTTGGAAGAAGTGTTTTAAACATTATTTAAAGCATGGGAAGAAGTGAAGCTGGCAATAACACTTCAAACCTGTGAGCCAATAAAATTGTAACAAATATATATATATATATATATATATATATATATATATATGAATACAAACTTACTAAGTTACACATTATAATTTCTGAAAATTTTTAAAGTCAACCCTAAACTAATATCAAGTCAATGATGAACTCATTGCTATAGTCCCAGGCCTTCCGGCAGGGACTAATAATGGAGTGGTAAGAAGAAGAATACTACGTAAATGAAAGAATATGGGAAACATTTTTTTAAGTATAGTGGAATAATAAGTTATGTAATAATGGTTAATGTTGAGCAAACCAAAATCATGTATATTTATTTTCAAAAATTTTACAAATTTTAGTATATTTATGAGTGTGGACTTTTATATTTTATACCAGTATAATTATATCAATAAAAAATATATAATGGAAAAACATTTGCTAAGTATTATCATTGTAAGGTAGGATAAAAATCATGGACAACACTTCAATGAAAATAGAGATGTGAATAAAGTTTTTTGGTTTTTGAATCAAGGTTAGAAAGATAGTGACTTTTTTGGGTTTGTTGTGGAGTTATTGCTCAATGTTTTGCATTGAATTTGATCTTGTTGGACTTTTCTATTGTTTCCTTTCGACCATAAGGAATATGGGAGCTCTATGGGCTCCCGACCTCTTAAAAAAGTTATTAAGTTTTTTTTACTTGGAGTTCTGACTGATCTAGAGAGTGGTATAAGTGCAAAAAACTCCACAAAATTATGTTCCAAAGACACATCATGAGACAACGACCCCCTCTTAATATTGATTAGTTTGAGTCTATGATAGTTTATGTAAACAGTTACGTCTAAGTTCACTTCTAGGTTGAACACTAGGTTTCTGGTTGTTCATTCCGATTCTCGGAGAGAACCCCTTGGTGGCAGAATAGGGAGAACGGGCGGGAATGAATTTTTTGAAATTGGAAGTATGGAAGAAACCTGTTAATGGTGAACTAGAAGTTTGGTGGAGACTCATTAATGGCGGAGAAAGATTCCTAAACTCTAGAATGTGGGTGTATTGTTTAAGGGTAATGGATTTTTGACTTGTTTCTACCATCCTTTCTACCTCTACTTTTAGCGGGATTGTATCTGTCATGGTTTTCATTTTTTTCTTAGCGATGCTCTAATAACCACTACATTAAATGTATATTGGTCCTTACCAACCTAGCCCTTTTCTCTTTCTTTGAGAGTTATTAACATTTATTATCTTCGGGTTAGTGGCTTTTTGGGCTCTGGGTCCTTTCTGCTATTATTTACTTTTCTAGGAAACTAGACTATTGTCAGTTTTCATATTGGTTTAGATCTGAGTTGCTTCCAAAGTTGCTTCTAGGTGGATGTTTTTGAAAGCTTCCCTCCACATCGAGGTGGAGATAAACATCAAGGCGTTATGAATGTCGATGACGAGTACTTTTGGGAACAAGAGGACATTTATGTCAACTCAGACAACATGGGAAATGAACCCTTGGGACATCCACCTAAAACTTTTACGTCGTCTTATGATACAGACCCTCCCATCAAGTTTTTGAACATTCCTCTGCCAGTTTCTCTGGCTGAACCTTCTGCAACTATCCTTCCTAGCCATCATCCTACTGATTCACAATTCGTTAGACATTTCTCGGTTGGTACAAAAGGGCTTTCTGCCTAGGAGGGATGAAGAAAATCCCAAAAAGTGGAGCATCTTGCTTCAACTAGGCGTAAGGCGTGGAAAGCTAAATGTAAGAAAAAACAATGGTTGTAGGCTCTGATGTGGGGTTAGAAGAAATGTGTAGGATGGCCCTTTGCGGATTGGTGGGTAGGATTTCTTACAATCACCTAAGAAAGGAACCCATTGAGGTTTGGGTTAAGAATCATTGGCGGTCGATTCTAGGTTATGAGCCAGAGACACGGTATCCTACAAAGGGTTGGCTAGGTTTTATATGTAGGTCTTCGAAGGATGTGGTTGTCTTACTGAACTCTCTCTAGGTATTTGGCGGAAGTATCATAATGATCAAGCATTGGCGAGTTGCCTTTAACCCGACAACTTAGCACTTCAAAATCCATCATCTATGGGTACTACTTCCAGGCCTTCCTTTATATCTATGGAATGAAGGCACCCTACAGGCCATTGGAGATAATATTGGTAAATTAATTTCTTTGGAGTCCAAGTTCTTTACCGACCCTGAATGTAATTTGGGACGAATCCTTATGGAGATGGATATCCATTGTGGTTTACTAGACTCCATCGATATTAAGTGGCATGGCCGCAGAGTAGTTCAACAACTTGACTATTTAGGAATACCTTTTCGGTGCAATGCTTGCATACATACAGGTAATCTTCGTCGTGACTGCACTGGTAAGGAAGCTGAGGAGTTGTCAGAAAATACTAAACTTCAAAGAGACCCTCCCGAGTATATGGATGAAGCAGAGTCCTTTGGATGCACAGATCACCAAACTGGTCTATCCACTTCTCACTGGCGAGAGGATCACTCCACACTAATGGGTAAGCTACAAAGTCTCTGTCCATCTTTATTTTCGTCTCTGAAGCATTGGGAGAAAGAGGCCTTAAATTCTTCAAACTGGTTAACCTATGCTACTACTACTCCTTGTCAATCCGAAAAGAAGAGGACCCCTTCAGAACCTTTACCACTTGTTTCTCGAAATCTTTGTGGTACCGATGACCCTCTATTTACTCCTTCTGTTAGTTTTCCTACTAAGGTCTTGACTTCGGGAACCTCACTCTCCCCTGCCCTTATTCACGATACTTATCAGACGCCTTCATTGTCTTCGAAGAGACCGACTTTGAATCCTTCACCTCCATCGGACCCACAACATTCCTCCCCGATAGAACCGAGTTTCAAGGAGGCTGATGGTGATGATTCTGCCCTAAATGTAGTCCTCGATTCCTTGATTCCTTATATCCATGACTCTATTGATACCCTGCCACTACCTACTTATTTAGGGAAGTCCGTCCTCAGCCCTCTCCCAGGAATAGGATCCTCCTCCCTTACCAAGACTCTAGGTAAGGAAGGTAAGAATTATGCCTGGTCTCAAGGAATTGGGGTCGAATTGTCACCCATAAAGACAAGAAGTTTACGTAAAAAGTTGGCGGGCACCCCCTCTCAACTAGTTGACAATATCCCTTCCTCCATGGATAGTGGGGCTCTTAGAGCAATGAAATCCATGGCCTAGGCTAAGTAATGTTATTTCTTTCTCTGAATATTCGATGTATTGGAGGCACCCTCAAAACAACCTAGGTTCGTAGACGGTTGGATCAGACTCATCCTGAAATTGTATTTCTTCAAGAGACTCTAGCTAATAAACAAAAGGCTAGAGATTTTATGCAACATCTTCATCCTACTTGGTTTTCGAGTGTTGTAAATATTGTCGATAACTCAGGAGGTTTACTAGTATCTTGGGATCTGATATGATTTATCTCCCTTTCTTACAATAACAGGTATTCTATTAACAGGCATGGGTGTGAACAATCATCGGGAATTATCTCTACTAAATGTGTATGGTCTGTGTGTAGACCGGAAGCGGTTTTGGAGCTCGTTGGCCGATAGTGGCATCTTATCTATCAAGAACCTGATTATCGCTGGGGATCTGAATATCATCATCTCCTCGAATGAGAGCTTGGGTGGCTCCTTTGTTCTTGGTTTGTCAGAGGATTACTATAAGAAGTTATTCCTATCAAAGAATTTGATCGATGTAAAGCCGATTAAAGTGGTTCCAACATGGAAAAATGGGCGCTCAGGTCATGAAGCCATAGAGACATGACTTGACAGGTTCTTGGTGTCTAAAGATTTGTTGGAGGTTGTGGGATTTTCCCATTCTTGGGTGGAATATTCTTTCATTTCAGATCATGTTCACATCCTATTACAGCTAGAACATCCCCCTACTTTAAAGGCCTACCCTTTTAAACTCAATGCCAATTGGCTTAAAGATGATGATTATTTGGATCTGGTACAAAAAGTATGGAAAGACCCTCGTTTTCTATCAAAAGGCGATAAACAGTGTCGAATGGTTTGGAAATTAAAGGAACTACAAAAATCTGGATTAAGGAAGTTAAAGAGAGAGAGAATGCTATCCTGGAGAAGATGGAATCTAAGCTTAAAGATGATTTGGTGAATTCCTTTTGGAATTCTACAATCTGGGAAAAGGAACAAATCATTAGGGAGGTCGATATTAAAAGAAATAAAATTATGTGCGAGGAGGAATCTCGGAGACTACGTAGCAGAGCGACATGGATCAAATGTGGGGATAATAATACTAGGTTCTTCCATAAGATGGCTAGTCATAATAGGAACCAGAAACATGTCTGGGAAATCTCGGATATAAATGATAATATCATTATTGAACAGGGAGCGATAAAAGAATAAGTGATGGCATACTTTAAGAACTTTTTTAAGGCCCAAAAAAACTATAATATAAATGAACAAGTCAGGTTTGCAAGCCTCTTCCCCGGGATGTTGAGCGATGCGAATGCGGGATCCCTCTTCAACCTGGTCACTTTGGACGAATTGAAGGATGTACTTCTTCACTTTAAAAAAGAAAAGATCCTGGGCCTAGATCAATGGACCACAAAATTCTTTACTGTCTATTTTGATCTAGTTGGGGAAGACCTCCTTGAGGTGGTTGAGGACTCGAGAGTGAAAGATAACTTTAGAGGAGTTTTGAATTCTACGTTCTTGGCTCTTATTTCAAAGACAAACAAACCTGTGTCTTTTGACGACTTCCGACCATTCTGTTGGCATAGGGCCAGACCTAGGGTTCAATGCTACAACAACACACCAACAAAAACCTAACTATCAGCCCTTTCAGCAACACCTGCGAAGCAGATGAAGTCTCACCCAAGGTAGAGGCAATGGTGGTTGCATGACTCCAGTGTCTACAACCTTAGCTAGGATAGAGATCTGTGATTCTACAACTTAACAGAGCACTCAACAGTTAACAATCATCAATATCTAGTTCTTGGTTATAGTGCAGTTAAACCCTAATTATAGCACAATGCAGTATTCATCCCGACCTACTATATTCAAGAACTTAAGCACATCCAAATAGGCCAGATCTAGTATTCATCCATAGTATTAAGAACATAGCATTAAAATATCTATCTACCATTCCTATATGTTAAAGCACTAAGCAATTAAACACATAAACATATCAACACATCACACAAAGCATAACAACACAACATGTATGTGGTTCACCCCCACCCTAGGGCTACATCCACCAACTCTTCTCTTCTTTATTATCTTCAATCAATTGTCCATATGCACAGAGCCACAAAAACCCTACTTCGCATAGGACAGGAGATCTACGCACCTCACTAGATCCTGTTTCCCCAAGCTAGGTTTAAGCACAAAGCCTTCTACAGTCTGTTACAACCACTTGCACTTAGCTTTGCAAGTCTCACACAGTATGCACAAAGAATCTATAATCCACACTTTCACTTAGCACTCAACACTTAGCTCATCAGCCTCATAGATGCCTCTCCTTACATTGCCTAAACACTTATTTATACTTTACAAAATAGGCCTAAACATGTGTAAACCCATGCGCTGACATCCCATACCCATTACATAATCTCGAATCCCAAAAAGGCCCTAAAAGGGGTCAATATCCCACGATATCTACTTTGTCTTGTGCTCTGCCTTCGATAGCCTTTCGAAGTCCCAAAATTAGGTCAAACATGACCAAGAATCCTCAACACTTGGTCAAAGGCCAATGGGCCCCCAACACTCACCTGTGACTTGTCTCGAGTCACTCTGATTTGATTAGTTTCGATTCAAAAGACTTGAGCTTGGATCGAGCTACTTCAACTTATTGTTGTGCCATGACCTCCTGTTCAGTGAAATCTTTGATGACTGCTTCGTTGACAGGTCCCTCTAGGCATTGTTCAGCTATAGTGACGACTTGCTCCAGTTCCTCTCCTCGTCTTTCAATATTTGCGAACAATTGGCAAGCCTCATCCTATGTAGGTTGGAGCCTCTGAGTTACTTCCATAAATCTACTCTGAATGGCATGAACATGATGTTTGGCGGTGCGCTACTCCCAGAATCACTTCATTATTTCCACAACTGACAGGGGCTTCAACTGCGCCTGTATTGTCTCTTTTTGATACTTCACTTCCTGGAGCTATGACTCCAGTGACTTCAATTTTGGATTCTTGATGAGTCACTCATAAATTTGGGCACTGTGATCAGTCAATTTCTTTCATTTCAGGGCAAGAAATTTTATTCTTTCAACTGCACTTCGAGCAGTTTCTTCTCTTTGATCCCTTACCTCCTGTGGGGTGTCTGGTACAATGCGGAGCTCTAAATTTTTTATTCATTGTTGTAGTTGTTGGATAGCTTCTCTGAGCTACTCTACTTGATGCGTGACCCGGTCTTCTTCCTATGGCTCTAAGCCTGTCACAGAGTGGAGTGCTCTTTTGAATGCTTCTTTCACTTCGATTTGCTCTGTGAGAAACTATTCTTTTTCTTGTTGCATCTGTGTTTTATCTTCTTCAAAATTGGCTTGGAGAGCAACCTTCTCATGTTCTACAACTCTACGTTGTTCTACGATTATTCCTTGTACTTTATTCAAGTCCTGGGTGGCTTGTTCTGTTTCTTCCTATGCACGACGAAGGCGAGCTTTGACCACATTAGCTAATCGATGGAGTTGGGATGGCTCATATCCCAACTATGGTTCTCTTGATGGAAGGGGAACAGTGGACAGTGGGACACTGCATGACTAGATTGAAGGGCTTGTTGTACCCCTCGGAATTCGACCTTAAGTCTGTCATACATTTTCTCTTGCTTGGCTTATTGTTTCTCCACGATTTACAATGAATCATCATTTAGGGATGCTATGATGAAGTCAAAATCATCGGTAGTGAGCACAACCTTCATCTTGGTCATGGTGTATTTTGATTGCTTTCGGGAAGAAGGTTTCGGGGGAGAAACCTTCCTTTTCTTCAGTGGATCGGTCTCATGTCTAGGCAGTGTTACTTCGCCTTTCTTTTGTTCATCTCGTTTTCCATTTATCCCTTCTACTTTGTCATCATCTCCTCAGACAGGTGATACCGAAGAAGTATTTCCTGAAGCACTTCTTAAGTCTTGGGCCTCTTCAGTCTTCTTCATTCTTCTAGTTCCAGGTGTATCATGCTCTTTATGTGTGGTCTCTGGGTTTTCAAGGTCAAACATCTCTATAAGGTCTGTGGGAATAAGGAGGTCTGTTGATCAGTCCTTAGTGATCTTCTCAAGGTCTTCTTCCATAAGCTTGTCATAAGACTAAAGCTGCTCCTTATGTTCATCGGCTCATACTGTAAGGTAGATTAAGTGTCGATCTGCACAAAACTTCATCAGGGGTCGAAAACTTTCTAGGGTGTTTCGATTCATGCGAGGTTAAGCTTCGATGGCTCTCTTCAGCTGAAGGTAATATGTATGAAAAAAAATGTTCAACTGCCATTGTTTGTTCATATCACTCGAGTACCAGAGTGTGGCGAACTTCACAGCAAGTGGCTGAAATGGTTCAATATCCGGGAAGGTCACACCTTCCGGGATCTCCCAGGAAACAAAGGCTATAAGAATCAAGATCCAACTTAAGTGGAACTCGTAGCCCTGATACTGCGCTTCGCATTAGTCTAGTTCCAGCTGATTCACTAGGTACTTCACCCAATTTATTTGTAGACCTTCTACGCACTTCCCTGCGAGGTCAACTACAAATCCTGTGACCTGCGTAGGTATGTTCTTCCTTACTATCTTTCTTGCAATTATCTGATAGGTTAGGCACACTACGCCATTCTGGATGGAGGCCAACTTGTAGCCTCGCATTCCCTTTTCAACATCGCATATGTATCCTTGATCTTTTGTGCTAGTGTGCGACCTGTGGCTTTTCCTGGATAGAATTCCTATGGATCCAGTCCTTGCATACTCAATCCTATGATCCTATGGATCAACGTCGAGTCGATTGTGATACGGCGGTCTAGCCATAAGTAGCCACCATGGTAACATGAAAGCAATAGCTTGATGGATGCATTAACTTCCTGGTGCCTTCCGAAGTGTGGGATTTTCATTACATTTAACAAGGTGGAATGTGCGAGGTTCATCGTCTACGGTTGAGGGATTAGCTTTGAGTTCTTCCCCTTCATCCTGGTTAGGTATTTATATGGGGCAAGAATATTGTAGTTCTTGTGATCTCCAAGGTTGAAGTCACTGAACTTAAACACTATGATCTTGTCCTACTGTGCTCAAACTGCACGTATCCCCTTCGGGAGGTACACAGTCACCATGGTGTACTTGAAATCTCTTGGCACGCTATCTCGACTCACCATGCCGGCTAGAGGTGGGATGTAATTGGGAAAGATGGTCGGGATTAACTTCACATTTTCTAGGTCATCTCTGTGTTTGGTTCTCTTTTTTGCTGATGGTTGGGATGGTCTGACTCCGCGAGCAGTCGACAAAGAAGCTTGCACTCCTTTCATCGAGGATGCTTGAATACTTGCAGACATCACTCTTTCAGACATGACTCTCTCAGTCATGAGGTCGGTAAGTACTTCCTTTATAGACTCTTCGACTGTGCTAAGTTCTTCGGACATACATGCTCGTGGTTGAATATCTCGGGTTCGAAGAATAACTTCTCAATGCAACGGGATGGATGGAAATAGCATAATGATCACTATGCAAAATCAACTATGTTGTGAGCTCAGATAGTCATGGTTGGAAAAAAATTTCTTGTTGTGTGGCACGATAGGATAAATAGATGGCTTGTCAATGGATCTCTTGTAATGGGTAAGAAGCCTTCATAACTCATTTATGTCCATTATGGCACAGTCCCAATGGTCTAGTGACGGACTTCTTGATCATAAATTCCTTTCTATCCGTTCAGGCTATCAGTCTAATGGTTATACTGTTCCCAGCGACTATATTGCTTCACCATGGCGAAGTGCTATGTGACATTGTTCTTATATCCTGATGAAGTTCTAATTTTGCAAATTTTCCTTCTGCGAAGTTCCCTCTTGAACCTTCTATAACGTTTTGATCTTATCTCTCTTCTTACTTAGATTTCTAGACTTATTTCTAGTGAGATTTATCTCGGTATTCCTTTTTCCATTTTGATTCTTATCTTCCTTTGGCATAGTAACTTCACGCTGTTGAGATTATTTCCTAGAAATTAGGGGTAATACTTCATCTGTATCTGGAATAGGTACTTCAATCTTTTGTGGGTCTTCTAGTGTTATTCTCACTTCGACATCCAAGTCTCTGGTTTTAAATAGCTTTGCTTGGTTGTCCTATTATTCAATCAAGTATGTGATCCTCCTAGTCATGAAATCAACTCTTGCTTCTTTTGTTCCAAGACTTCTTCTTCTTTCCTGTTGGCCTGATCTTTTTCAATCCAAGGTTTTCCTAGTAACATAGCAAATGGAGTGTTATTCTCAATAAATTTAACAACTTCAAATTCTTCCTCTGTCAAAGTTCCATGAGCACTCATAGATATCTGGGTAAGCCTTCCACATAGGGTTATCAGTTTTCCTCTGAATAATCCTATTCCTCCCAATGAAGAAATCATAGCAGGCTCCCCTAAAAGTTCCCAAGTTCTTTCTGTCATGATATTCACTTGTGTTTCTTCATCCAGAACATAGTCAATGTCGAAGTCTCTTATTCTTTCTTCAATGCACTCTTTTTCTTTAAAGACCTCTAATAATATGACATGTTGTTGGTCATTCAGGGTTTCTTTCATCTATAGCAATACTTTCTCTGATTCTTTCTAGGGTTCTATCATGGTTTCAGTTGCTTGACCTTTCTCACGGTCTTCTTTCCTCATATTCATCCTTTCATCCCTAGCAATCATTCTAGGGTAATCCAATACTTCATGGTCTATAGATTTACAACAGAGACAACTAGGTCTTCTACCAGGGCATTCCTTAGCCAAATGTCCCAGTATTATGCAACTGTAACAAATATTTAATCCTCTCTTTCTTTTAAATGATCCCCAGCCTTTCATGTACTGCACGTTAGGATGATGGTAGTTAACCTGCAACAAATTATTTCTAGGGTCCTGCATCCATTCGTTAGTCCAAACATTCTTTCTATGCATAGGTATAACATATCTTCCATTATTCTTATCATATATAATCATATCAAATATTCTTTCTTCTACTAGTGCCCTAGTTTTCAAGCTAGGAAAAATCTTATCAAACATACCTAGATTCATATTCTAGAAACACAAATTTCCTCTTATCTTACTTCTATAGAGCACAAAGCTTCCAGATATAAAACTTTTCACTATTCTTACCTCTATCAGAGCACAAAGCATTCAGATCTTACCTATTTTCTTCATATCGAACTTCTTTTCTTAGCACAGAGCTTCACAGATCGAGTATAATACTGCACACTAGAGCGATAAATCTACACACAAAGCTTCCACAATTTCAGGTCAGATCTTTGCACAAAGCTTCTTCTTCCTCAATTCCCAATAATCATAGTTCCAGGTCCTGGCAACGGAACCATTTTTTGGTACAGGGGCAGACCCAGGGTTTAACGCTACAACAATGCACCAATAAAACCCTAACTACTGGCCCTTTCGGCAACACCTACGAAGAAGATGAAGTCTCACCCGAGGTAGAGGTAGGGGTGGTTGTAGGACTCCAGTGTCTACAACCTTAGCTGGGACACAGATCCCACTTAACAGAGCACTTAACAATTAACAATCATCAATATCCAGTTCTTGGTTACAACACAATATTCATCCCAATCTACTATATTCAAGCACTTAAGCACATCCACATAGGCCAGATCTAATATTCATCAATAGTATTAAGCACATAGCATTAACATATCTATTTACCATTCATATATGTTAAAGCACTAAGCAAGTAAACACATCAACACATCGTACAAAGAAGAGCAACACAACATGTATGTGGTCCACCCCCACCCTGGGGCTATGTCCACCAACTCTTCTCTTCTTTATTATCTTCACTCAATTGTCTATATGCACAGAGCCAAAAAAACCCTACTCCGCATAGGACATGAGATCTACGCACCTCGCTATATCCTCCTTCCTTGAGCTAGGTTTAAGCACAAAACCTTCTATAGTCTGTTACAACCACTTGCACTTAGCTCTACAAGTCTCACATAGTATGCACAAAGCATCTACAATCCACACTTGCACTTAGCTCATCGTCCTCATAGATACCTCTCCTTACATCGCCTAGACACCTATTTATACTTTACAAAATAGGCGTAAACATGGGTAAACCCATGGGCCGACATCCCATACCCATTACATAATCTCAAATCCAAAAAAGGACCTAAAAGGGGTCGAGATCCTACGATCTCTGCTTTGTCTTGCACTTTGCCTTCGATAGCCTGTCGAAGTCCCAAAATTAGGTCAAACATGACCAAGAATCCTCAACACTTGGTCAAGGGCCAACACAATCTCACTTTGCAACTTTTGTTATAAGATGGTCTCCAAAGTGATTTTTAATAGGATCAAGCCAACCCTGTCAAGATTCTTATCAGCGGAACAACTGGGCTTCCTCCACGGCAGAAGGATACAAGATGCAATTGGAATGACACATGAAAGTATACATAGTATACACAAAAAGAAATTGAAGTCCCTGGTGATGAAAATTGATTTGAGGAAAGCCTATGATTGCATAGACTGGGATTACTTGAGACTGATTCTCATTACAGTGGGTTTTGGCATCCAGTTATCCAACTGGATTATGATTTGTGTAACCACATCTACCTTTGTTGTTTTTCTTAATGGTGAGGTGAAGGACTTCTTCAAAAGTGGTAGGGGGATTTGAAAAGGATGCCTGCTATCACCATTACTATTTATCCTGGCTATGGAAGGGCTCAGTCTCTTGATTAAAATTAACATTACTACAGGCACAATTACAGGCATTAAATTCTCCAAAATGATCAAAGTGGTACATCTTTTATTTGTGCACGATATAATTATTATGACAAAGGAAAATATCAATGAGTGGAGGGTGATCTCAAATATTCTTCATAGTTTTTGTTTGTCCATGGGATTAATGATCAACAATACAAAAACTATTGTTCACTTCGAGGGATTAATAGACTCGGATTTGACTCCTTTAAAGGAGCTTCTCCCATACACCTTTATTGAGTTCTCAACAAGATTCAAATATCTTGGATACTATTTAAAGAACGACCCCTCCAGGAAAGAAGATTGAATATGGTTAGTGACTAAAATGGAACAAAAGATTGGGCTATGGTGTAATAAGTGGATTTAATTAGGTGGCGAGTTTGATTTGGTGAAAGTGGTATTGGAAAGCCAGTCAGTATATTGGATGTCCATGGAGCTCCTTCCACGCTCAATACTAAACAAAATTAGTAATATGATGTTTGATTTTCTATGGAGTGGAAATAATTCTAATCACTAGTTTCATCTCTAGAGATGGGATATGTTATCTAGACCGAAG
>JASDQU010102300.1:322782-343459 GCA_032191745.1 Picea mariana | reverse complement strand
AGGGATCGAATTATTGGTATGGGAGGCCTATCCTTCCTCTCATCATATTTGATTTCTCATCTTAATACTCTTAGGAAAACATTCATAGCTCAAGTAAAAAATCTAAGTAGTGTGGACTCTATCAAAGAGAATTGGCTTAGCAGTGAAGCTCTGGGTTTGAGTGATAGAATTTCCTCATAATGGTATCAGTACCGTAGGGAACTTCTTGGTGCAGGCATTAATCTTCAAAATACAACAAACACCATAGTGTGGTCCATGGGGGATTCATCTAGAATATTGTCTGTTAAGAATGTATATAATGCTCTCATTTCAACTCTGGACTATCCGACGGTAGGTGGTTGGAAATTAAACCTATGGAAGTGGAACATACAATTAAAAATTAAACTGTTTATTTGGTTATCTGGAAACCAAAAGGTTTTGACCTGGGACACTCTTCAACGCTAAGGATGGGAAGGTCCAGGGATATGTATCCTTTGCAATATAGAATCAGAAGATATTGATTACCTTCTTATTCACTATGCCTTCACAAAGGCAGTTTGGGATAGAGTGCACATTCTCCTCAATATTAAAAGATTATGGAATAGTGCTTTAGTCTATGATTTCCTGTCTATTTGGTCAAAGGACAACACTGCTCTGATCATTCTAGTGGCTCACACCTGTTGGCACATTTGGATCAAGAGAAATAAATAAATTTTTGAAAACATAACTCCTTCTCACCTTGCAGTGGCTCATAGGATTATGGGATCATATATTTGGTTCCCTTCCTCTCTTAAATTTATACCAAGCCGGGTCTGCAATATTTCTCACAAAGAAGGTTGTTCTATTACATACTTTCATGGCATGGATATATCAACCGGAAAGTGTTGCGGTGTTGGAGGTATCATCAGAACTCTAGATTCAATTGTTATAAAATAGCTTATTAATTGTGGGGCCGGTACAAACACTAAGGAAAAACTCATGGGTGCTTGGGATACTCTTACTATAGCTTCCTTGTGGTCCATCCAAAAAATTTAGGTTCTTCGTGACTCTCAAGTAATTATTGATTGGTTAACTCATAAAGGTAATATACAAGCGGTAGACCTTGATGGATGGAAACAAAAAACTAGAGAACTTGCAACTTTCCAAGATATCATTTTCCATCATATATACAGGACTTTCAACAAAGAGGCCGACATTTTATCCAAATGGGTGATCCGAGAAATGAAAGGCATATTATCATTTTATCCTTGGAGCAATGGGTATGGTGGTCCTCTCACCCATCTTGACATTTTTGAAATACCTTAAGAGTGATGGGCCCCTATTTTGGTTATGTTTTGTAGTGAATTTTCTCCTTTTTCCTGAGTTTTCTCATGGTATTTGTGTTTTGTCTTCGGGAGGTTTCATAGAACCTTCATAGTACTTTATTTTACTATTTTGGGAACTTTCTGATATGAATGGACTACTCAAAAGGTTCGACTCGATGATGTAAATGAAATTATACATTAATATAATTTTCGAGAGAATTTTCTACTGGAAAAATCTCACTTCTAGGTTATTTTGTTAGGAGGGTGCCTCCCAAGACAGTTATCTGAGGATGGATTGGGGAGGTGTGATAGCCACAAGGTTGGAACTGCACCTATACCTATATTTTGACTAATGGTTTATTTTTTCTTTAGTTCAATGACTCGACCCATGGGTGTGTCGAGGCCTATGCATGGTTCTACAATCCTAGTTGTTGTTTCTTCTTGGTCTCATGACTTTTTTGGCTAATAAAGCACCTCACTTACCTTTTCTATTCTAGGTTGATTTTCCTTGAACTTCCCTATGAAATATTGGTCATTTGTAGAGCATATTGTTTCCCCTTTAGGGAGTGTCATCTATCACGCATCTAAACCTTAAATACCCTAGCATTGATTTTGTGTTAATCTTAACCTTTTCCAAGACCTTAAGGAATTCATGCTCATGTGGGTAGGAGACATGGTTTTGTAATATATAGTTTGATGTATCATCTTCCTAACTCTTACTTTTGGTGCCAAATCCTAGTTCATTATATATGTGGTTTCCCACTCATGTCTCAATTTGATCTTGTAACAACCCAACCCATATAGAACCCCTAGCCCCTAAACATTTTGAGACAATAATCCAAAATGGATCGCTATATGATTTGTCATTTCTTTCAACGACACTTTTTCAGTGGAAAATTGGAGCCATGTATTTGTAAGGCTCATTTTAGTCATGGATCACACTAAGGTGATTTGTAGTCTTGAAACTTTTGGAACCCCTTTCAAGGATTAATTGACCATTGTTGGGTTAAAGCCTTGTGAAAAGGTTTCCATCCATCTAAATCTATTCTAATAATTGAGATCATTACAATGGTCGAAAGACTACCTCGGTCAAAGTCTATATTATGAAGTTAATCCTCTTACAAGTTGACCTACGTATTGATCACCATATTACCAAGTGGATGTTAGGTTAATCTCCATTAGACACAAAGGAATAGTTAGTTACCCATGGAATTTCAAGAAGATTTTAGAAGGTTGAAAACTCTAACCCTAATTAGGATTTGAGGCATGCAAAAGCCCTAACCATAAATGGCTATGAGGACATGTTAAGTAATAAGCTACAAGAAAATGAAGGGGTTTCATTCCTATTGTATTGATTTATTGTTCCATAGATGAACATAGTAAAGGAGTGGGATATATGAGAAAAACAAAGAAATTAGAAGACCATGTATTAGTCATTCTAGCGAAATTGTCTATTATAACTTTATAGTGATTCCATTTTTCTTTGAATTCCAAGGAGAAAAATGCAAGACATAATCCTTACCTTTTGGCTATGTTTTCCCATATTGGATTTCCCAAGGCACATCTTGTTTTGATTGTGTGGATGGTGTGGTCATTTTTTCCTGTAGCTTATGTTTTATATTCTTAGTTTATTTTAGTATTTTGATTGCTATGATTATTTTTTAATGATAAATAAACATTGCATAATAGAGGATAACCTCACAATAATTTGTATTTACTTGTAAATTTTTTTGTGATGAGTGTTCAATGGAATACCCATGGCAATTTACAACTCAAGCAACAAATATGGGTGAAAATGGTTTGACTTAGGTGTTAAGGAAGAACAAAATCATTGGGGAGGATAAAACCCAAGCCCCAAAAGTCTCAACCCCTAAATATCTAGTCATTTTTGAACTTAGTAGACTAATGTCTACATTAGCTAGGATCCTCCTACTAGTTGAACCCAACAAGGGAGGGGTGGTTATAATTTTTACTATCCTCCATTGCTCTTGTGTATTCAAGGACAAGAAGCAATGTTTGACGATGATTGTCAGACAATTGGCTTAGGTTGATGGATAGTTGGTATGGATTGTTGGTTTTCATTGATGTCAATTATTTGAGAGTGATATTTTATATTGATGTCAACCCTTAATGATTGATTTCAACCCTTTAGTGATTGATGCCAACCCTTGGAGAAAGTCCGGTGGCGAATTTTGGTAGCACAAGGTTTGGGTAATGGACCCAAGTTTGTTTGATGTAAATGTGACTCATTATTGTCTTTTCATTGTTGATAATAAGTACAAATGGATGAACTCCAAAGTGGTCCCTTTATGGTGAAATCCCTCATAGGAAGATGCTTTGTGGATTGAGTTATCCTAGAAGTATGGTTAGAGAACCCATGATTATTTATGGAATAATGATATGAAGGTCACTGAATTTGTCAATGAAACTATCCTATATGGATAGTTCTTATCGTTCCATTTTCGGTGGTATGTGGAACGTCACATAACTCCTCACGGTTAGAGAGTTGTGGCCATGAGAAGTTGGAGAACCCAGGTTTGGGTAATGGACCCAAGTTTATTTTATGGATAATGGTATGAGTTTTGATATATTTTCATCTAATAATATTATATATGGATATTAAATGTCATTCCATTTTTGGTGGTATGTGGAACGTCACATAACTCCTCACGGTTTAAGAGTTATGGCCTTACGAAGTTGGAGGACACTCATATGTCATCTAGAAGCCCCAAAAGGTCAATGTAGTCAAAGTGGTTTAAGAGATTTTAGAAGTTAAATAATAAAGTGAAGTGATGAGTGTAATATAATTCAAAGTGAATACAAAATAAATTATTTAAATAATAAATTTAATGGAGAAATTAGAAGTGGGTTAACCCTAAAATAAGGAAAGTGGGCAAAGTGACCTAGAAGATGTTTTTAAGGAAGCTAATTGGAGAGTATAAATAAGAGGCAAGGATCTCTCATTTTATATCACACTTGGGAATATTTAATATCTATAGGTGACTAAGGTAACCAAAGTATATCTAAGTCGAATTTCAGAGGGAAGGTGAAGAAAAGAAGGCAAGAATTCAAGGGAGGATAAATTTTTTTGATGATGCTTTCTAACGTATGTTATTTACAGGTCATCTCACCATTTTTGTAATAAATTTTTTTCTAGAATGATTCATACCATTAAATTTCTATGACATTGAGGAAAAATATCCAAGTATATGTCGTAAAAATTTCATCTTGTGGGTCATTTTATTATTGGAGTTACACTCTGTGGAAAATAGGGTTTGTGGCTAGTCTTGAAACTAGTCTAAAGTAGGTGTTTCGGGTAAAAATGTCATAACTTTTTCATAACATATCCAAATTTAGTATTACCAAATGTGTTGGTTAGAGTACATTCTATAGTATGTTGTGTAACATTTTTAGATGTACTCAACAAATAATCCATGTGGGGTACGCTCTACAAGGCCGCTCTCTAGAATAATCCATAATTTAACAAGGTATGCCATTTTTTCTATAACTCCTTTTCTGAGAGGTTACAAGTAGTGACACATGGAGGAATTATATAAAACACACTGAAGAACATTGTGTATAAGTTTCAAATATTTATTCATTACAGGTACATAGTTATTATTATTTCAAGTTAGGGTTGTTGACCAATCCAAAACTAGTCATGTGAGACTAAAGAAAAGTTTGATGAAAATGATAGTCTCTTGTTTTTAAAGTTAAGAAACGTTTGCAAGTATGTGATCATATACACCAGGTCTATTATAGATTTAAAAATCATATTTTGATGATGAAATTGATGAGGGATTTTGGTTAAGGTACATGTTGGGTACATGTTTGGGACAAGTAGTTGATGAATACATGAGGTGTATAGTTGATGATGTTGGTACATCTTGATGAGTCATAGTTGATGAGTAGATGATACACGATTGGTACATACTTGGTACATGGTTGGAGGCACTTAGTAGTATTTTTGACACATGGTTTATGGATGATGGAGCATACTTGTATTATTAGAGGCACATATTGATCTTTGAGAGTTGTCTTAGTGATTAACCTTGGTGAGTAGATCTGGTTTGGTTGATAAGATTGATGAGACAGGTTGTTGTGATAGGTTGTTTGGACAAGTTATTGTGACAGGTTATTTGTATAGGTTTGTTGCATGGTTGATGCACTTGTTCATGGTACAGGTTGAGGTACATGTTGGTGCATGGTTGATGCACTTGTTTATGGAACAGGTTGATTACAGGTTGTTTGGTACAGGTTGGTGCATGGTTGATGCACTTATTTATGGTACAGGTTGATTATAGTTTGAGGTACAGGTTGATGCATGGTTCAGGTTATTTGGTGTAGGTTGATTAATACAGGTTTACAACAGTATATCTCATAGTGATAGTGTGATAGTGGTTCCATCATTCTACTTATACGTCAAGGAGGTTGGATGGGGAAAGGACATGTGGTTGCAACCACCTTCCAGTTGTAGCCAGAGAACATAGGGGGTTGTAGCCTCCTTCTATTTGTAGCTAAAGAATTAGGGAGTTGGAGCTTCCTTAAGGTTGTAGCCCGAGAAACTAGGGGGTTGGAGCCTCCTTCTAGTTGCAGCGGGAAAACAAAGGAATTTGGTGATTCCAATGAATGTAATTCTTCAATACATATAATAAAAAGTATTCAGTGGTTTTCTCTCACTTTGGGTTTTCATGTAAAACACTGGTATACTGTGTATGTGTATGATTGTTCATTTCTTATTTACTCTGCAGTTATTGGATGATAATAATACATTGATATAACACTTGGATTATACGGTTAAAAAGGATTAAATTTCTCTATTACGGATTCACCCCCCCTCTCAGTAATCCAACAACTTGCCTTGTTCATCACCCCTTGGTTCCACTTTTGATGGATGTGAAGTTGATCCCAATTGGATTCACACAAGAAAAATTGGCCAATGACATATGCTCTACAATGTTAAGCATAGGCAAGACATGAGGATTCAGATGTGGAAGGTGATCAGGTTGTTGGCATGAAGGCCCCCATGCCATCACAATCGATGCCCCCATTGAATTTAGTTAAATCATAAGGAAACCACATGGGATGTAAAGTTAAGGAAGAATTTTATTGTCAAAATGAAATATCATGTATTAAAAAATAAAACAACATGAAACCTCTTCCCTAATGTACATGAAAAAAAAAGGATAGAGAGGAGAAACAATCTTGGAGGAAGATGAAGTTTTAGGGATGCTTGACCTTCCAGCTATCCCCTAGTTGAGCCATCCTCCTATATATTGTTTCCACATAAGGGAAGAGGGGTTCTTCGGTTGAGAATGAAGAAGAATTCTACCCAAACATAAATTGATGCGGGAGCATCGAGAGCATGGCTATGGGTATGTCGAAAAACCATGATGAGAATGATGATGATGGTGATATAGGGGAAGTAAAGGTACAAGTATGCATACATGTGATAGAGAATGGTTGATGAACCATGTATGAGAAAATGTTTCCCAGGGTACCGACAGATATAGCGACTGGCAAGCCATATACTCCGGTGGATGGTAATGTTTTTATATGGACTTCAAAAATGTTTGTGTTTGCAGGTACATGAGAATAAAGATGATCGAGGATGGAGAATGAAGAAGACCAAAGATTGTGGAATATAGAGAGTAGAGAAGACATAGAAAATGAAGATGAAATGAGTTCAAAGGACCAAGTGAAAAGAGGAATAATGGGGTCACAAGTGTTTTTTAAGGGAGGAATATGATATAATCCCTGCTTGTGACCATGAATAATTAAATAAATTAAATGATGCTTTGTAATAAGGTAGACTAATTCTAGAAAGTATATGTGAGAATGAAAGAAGAGGAGAAATGAGCAATGTTAGGGATATGAATATTTGTTGAGAGATTCATGGAGATCTCTTGATATATTAAGGAGATATTGTCAAGAGAGTTGTGGGGATCGTTTGAACCAACCATGTAATAATGTAATCATTGTTATGGTAACCTATGGTTATAAAAAGGGACCATTCGTACAAGAAAAAGTAGTGTAAGCCCATGAAATTATTTTTTAATAAAATTTTCCCCTTCGGGGGTTTAGGAGTATATTCTCCAATATCCTTTGCCTGCTTTGTGTGTGTGTGTGTGTGTGTGTGTGTGTGTGTGTGTGTGTGTGTTTTCATTGCATGCTTTGGTGCCATCATAAATGAGAAGCATTAGGATGAACCAAGGAGCCTCTCACCTATCCATTGTTACATAATAAATATCCTAGATAAATCCAATTGAATGTTGATTTTCCCATTTGGGTTTTGTTGATAAAAAAAATTGATCACTTAGGTTTCCCGCTCTTGGAAAAATAAAAATTAAAAATTTTTAGTAGATTTGTTTTTTGAACTATCATTAGTTCATGGTGTATCCCTCAATCGCATCATTTCCATGCATTTCACACATTCAAAATCCTACTTTGTATGCTCAAGATATCCAGGTTTTTGTCTAATTGCCCAAAGAGCACTTCTTCTATGTGCAACAAAGCTATTTTTTCTTGGAACTAAGAATTCATGGAACCACGATCATTGTCTTGGAACCTACTTATGTTCTTGAATCTTCTCTTATCCTCCCATATTCCATACTTAACCATTTTCTCCTCTTCCACTCTACTCTCCATACTCCATATTCCACACTTAGCCATTTTTCCCTCTTTTAATTCCTTACTCTCCTTTCAATACTTAACTATTTTTATGTTCATATTCTCATTTTCTTTCATTTCCATTTTCTTTTATTTTCTTTCCAATTTTCACTTCTGTTATTTCATTTTCCATTTTTTTTTTCTTTTCCGTGTTCATGTTATTCCTTTTACTATTCTTACACTTAGTCATGCGAGACTACTTACCTCCCCAACACTTACCATGTTTTACTCTTCTTACTACCATGTTAGTTTTACTCTTCAGACACTGAATCTGTGATGACATGGACATTGACTGGGCATTTATTGGGTTATCAAAATTTAATTAAGTCATTAAATTCCCTAAGGCATAAGAGCTACACCAAGGTCTCCTTAGTTTCCTTTATTCCACATGAAGACTATGTAAATATTTTCATTATAAAGATTAAACTCCCCATCACCACAATGCATGTGGGATTTAAAAAGGCAAATTGTAATGAAGGGCTAGGATTAATCCATGAATTCGATGGACAACTATTAAGCAACGATCTTCAAAAGTTCATAACTCAAGATTCCGTTGTCTATTTTGGGAAAACCATACCTTGTTGGAAAGATAATTTGACAAGGAATATGATGGAATATTTTTCAAGGGATGAATTTGGCCATAATTCTCCTAGAAACTGGAAGAAAAAACATCTATGTTTTCATGGTTTGCTGGTAAATTTGTTTGGAACCTCGATGTCCGAAGTCTATAAATTGAGATCCAGAACTCTAAATCACACTCAGGAAGACTCATTGGAAATATGGGATGATGAACAATACTCCTAGAGTGGTTTCCATGGCCGAGAAATCAACTATCATGTTAAAAAAAGTAAATCACAACTCACTTTTGTTTAAGGAAGTCAACTTCAAGTTTTGGAATTGAAAATTTATTAAATGACTTTTATTAAAGGATTAAGTGGACCCCACTAGGAGGAATGAATTTCAATGACATAAGTCATTAATGAGACTTAATAAATCATTACTTAAAGTTTTTACTCCAAAAATAAAGTGTGAGGAAAATTCTAGAAAGAAAAACCCTAACTACTTCAAGAACATTGAGAGCATACTTTAAAAAGGAAAGAGAAGACATCATTAGGGGGTTGGCAGTGAGAAGTTTTTACAATGGTGAAGAGTCTGCAAGAACAAAATATCTATTTTTCCAAGATTCTTTGAATTGGCCTGCTAAACGTTTTTCTCCACAACTTCTTCCTTTCTATTACTTTCCTCAAATCTTTCATGTATTGTAAGCCAAATACAAAGATTTGGGTCTGAACAATTCTTTCTTTTGAAATATTTAGTCATCTTGTAACATTTTGGGTCCAGAGAATCAATATCCCTCCTTGTAAAAAGGTGATTTCTATTTCATTTAGTTTAGTAGTTGTCATTGAGATTTTGTAGAGGTCGTTTCAACCCTCTTGTTTTTGACATTATTGAACTTGTCATATTTGGGATATTATTATAAATTTATTTTGGAAAGAAATACTTTGGGGCATTGCATTAGCGATTTCTTAGACTTTGAGTTGAAAGAATGTGATTTAAAATGTATTTCCTATCAAAATAATTTTTGAGTTATAATGAAATTATCATTTAAAGTTCTTTGAAGACCTGTTCATTTTCACTTCATCTTGCAAAGTCATAGAAAATTCCAGGTTAAGTTTATCTTACAACAAAGGAAGATTGTTTGTCAAAAGGAGACTCCAAAACCTTGTAGACATAACTCTCTACTGACACATGTTATCATTATTATTTTTTAAATAATATGATGTATATTTGTATAACTATACATAAGGGTTGTACATTTGTATATACAGCCTTTCTTGGGAGAGTTTTTGTAGTTTGTTGTAAAATCATATAAAGAAATCTTCCAACATTCCATCCAAAGAGGATTAACACCTCTATAAAAATGTAGGGGGATTCATATCCCTGTGAGGTTGTTTTTTGGATCTTGACCAATTTGAACATCAACATATTTCCTGGGTAAACTCTGGTTTTTTTATGTGTGAATTTATATTTCTGCTATGTTGTTTTCTTTGTCTCTAGGTTTAAAATGGAGCTATTTTGTATGTTGATGACTCTCTGTGTTGTCTAATAATGAGGATTCTTTACCAGCTAATGTTTTGAAGTTTTCTTCCATAGATATATTTACAATGAGAAAGTAAACCACTAAATCTATAGGTAATTTCAATTTATATTAGCTAGATATTTTCTTGATAATCAACTGAACCCTTTCCCTTTCTTTAAAATCCTTCTTGAATCTACCTTGATTTCTCATCTATACTTGTGCAAAAACAGATTGTCTCATAAATCCTAAGGACCATGCTGGAATTGTTTCTCAATAGATAAAAATGAACTAAAAGTTTACTGCATTTTTAAACTCAACTCACCCTTGTAATAATAAATTTTATCCAAAATGTTGTATAGGGGCACTGAATTGAAATAAATACCTTTTATTTTTGTGTAGTGTAGCAAAGGTTTTATGGAGAAAAAATAGATCTAATCCCCTCTATATTTAATGATGAGATTTTATATAAAACTCTTTCAAAACACGATCAACTTCATAAAAGTATAAAGGGAAAGTTGTAACGTATCCCAAATCAAATAAATAATGATATTCACGTGAGAATGAATGTTGGGAACGTATTACCTAATCACTAAATGGACAATTTACCCTAGACACATTTTATCTAGGAAAATGATTATTTTAGTTAAAGGAAACACATATGCCAACATGTGGTGAGACATGTACCTTGTTGAATTATTCAATGTTTACTACAAAACTTGTCTTAATCCAGTTGAAGAAGATAAGATGATTGGTTATGCATGCCTAAATCTAAAATCGTTTTCTCCTTCGCATGACTAACCATATCATTACCTACAACATCTAATAAAATGAATGATGGGTGCACAAAGAAAATACTCTATGTAAGCCCTTACAAAGGAATAAAATTTATGACAGATTAATCTCAGAGTAGAACATCCCCATTAAAGGTGACATATCTCAACATCTTTTCACCCCCTCTCATAAACAATAATCCAAATAGGTTGGAGAATTGGGAAAATGAAGATATTATATACCCAATTGAATGTTCATGAAAATTTTTCTATAAATGAGTTGACATCCAAAATGATTAAACATAAAAATAAAATTAGAAAGATGATTGTTCCCTGAAGAAAGAAGCTAACCAAATTGGAAAAAATTACCACTCAAATGAAATCAAGAGATGCCATTTCAGAAAGGACCTTGAAATGATGTCTAATATGGTAGATTTGTTTAACAACTCTTTTACATATACACCTTTTTTACAATGCATCCCAACAAGTCATGTGGGTAAACACATGGAAAGGAATATTATTGATTTGATACTTTGTTCAATATGATGACAATTATGATGGTTTTGGTCCATTGAGATCAATTGAGATAAAATTTGGTCTATCATTTGGTTTTTTAAGTAATTTTTATAATGGAATGATTTGGAAATGAAATTTCCAAGTTCCCTTTGAAATTTAGTTTCATTTTTTAGTTAGCAACAACGTTAAGATAATTTTGATCATGTAACTTAGGGTTAATTATTTCTTTGTAACTAAACTAGATCCATCTTAACCTTGAATCTATCAAGTGTCGAGAGGGATCAAATCCATTGAGGTACAAACCTTTTTGAGGGGGAAAACATTGACGAAGGTTTGCACCTTGACATATTTGATCCCTCTCAAAGCTTGATAGATTTGGAGTTAAGATATATTTAGGATGGTTCCATTCATGTACAATTGCATCAAAATTTTAGATGATCATCATTGTGGATATGTAAATCTTTTAGATGAATTTGAACCTTTGAAATTTTACTAAGTATAATATATAATATAGAGAGTAGTATCAAGAAGGCCACTTCAAACATGGAATGAGGAATAAGTTGAATAATAATAAAGTTAAAATGTTCAACAGTGAAGAAGGTGAATCACAAGAAAGTAATGTGAGTTATATAATAAATAACAGATAGATTATACAGTGGAAAATTTCAATTTACCTTCTTCATCTTTCCTTGTATCCACACCTACTATCTCTCCCATCTTTTCTTGTATTCACATCTACTAGCTTTCTCATCCTTTCATATCAATAATCTATGAAAGGAGGTTGAAATTGAAGGCCATTCAAAAATTACCTTGAGATATTGTASTAAAGSTTATACCCTACMTTTYTTGTTTTTTTATAGTTTCTTTCTCYAACTTCATWTGTTTTCATAATTCTATTTACATTCTATTGCATGATTTTGGTTTTCAGGCATTGTATATATAAATGAAATCTATACATCATAACCATATAACAAAAAATAATAAGGAATATAATAATTTTAATCTACAAATACTAACAGAGGAATCACACCCAAGTAATAAAGAAATGGACTTTATCTTAAAACTGAGAACCTCTTTCGTGACTTTATAATATAAATTTTTCATTTTCTTTTCATTCTATTATTGTCAATGTTATTTCAGTGGATAATTTGCACTATCTTGGTATTGAAATCAATGAAGTGGACCAATTTCTTCTGTGTGGTTTCTTAAATCAATTCACTAAATCATTTTTCACTGTATCATTATCGAATTACTGCATTGATCTAGGTGGATATCGGTGGCCACCCACCTATTCCAAATTCCAACTAGCTCATCTTGACATTTTTTCAATTCAGCACGTTTCTCTGTAATGGGGAAATTTCTTTGTAATTGTGGGTTATGAACTTATAGGGCTATCCTGAAGCCCTACACATGATCCGGACGGATATTGGTGGCTTCCGACATATTCCAACTGGCTTATTTTGGAATTTTTCATGTCAATGCATCTTCATGTACTTCAAGGACCATTTTGGGTCTCTAAACAATGTTTTCTTCTCTTTCCAAAGTCAAAATATAGATTGAGTCAGAGTTTGATGACATAATGCGTATTTATCAAAAATACCTTTCGAATGGGCTATCACGCACCTAAAACTGAGATTGTATGAAAAATTTACGATCCCAGGAAGTTAATGTACTGACTTACCCCAACGGGGCCCACATGACTTTTGGTGCTTCATCTCCTAGGGTTAGGTTTTTGGATGTCTAGGGTTTTGGCATTCATGTTTATCATAAAAAGGCCTTCAAAGACTCATTGTAATCATCTTCTTGTGAATGATCATAGCCCTCACATCTCTTCTCATAGATAAAGTTGCCACCATTCTAGCAAGTCTTGTACTTTGTATTTTTACAGTCTTTGTACATTTCTTTCATTAATAGAAATCATGTATTTTTGTATTTCTCTATTTCTGGCAATTTTTATGTGTATTTTATTGTAATATCTCTGCCTTCATTTAGTTCTGAAAATAATTTGGATCAGTGGTATCAAAGTAGGCTACTCTTGATCATTTTTTAGTGCATGTCCCCGACGAGGTCCGAGAATACCAAGTTGGGTCTCGAGCTTGTCTCTCTTGAGGACAATCGCTCTCGCACGCCCAAGAAATCCTCTATGGTAGCAGAAAATAAAAATGGTGGAGAAAAATATTCTATTGTAACGTCCCTCCGTTACGACAACCAAATCGACATATAACAATAATTTTTTTTTTTGTTTGCATTAGTAAATATACATCACAATTAATAACGACATCATTGACACATCATCCAACATATTCATGAAACAATATTAACACATTAACAAACCTGCACGACATAAGATGGCACAACATTGCAATGAATAACGATACATATATCGATGCATTAACCCCATAAACAACAACCCATAACCAATGCATTATTTTAATAATGACACATCACAACGTGAGTCATAAATCGCTCAATTCGTCTCATAAGGAAAATCATTTGATAAAATCAAGATAATATGAGATATCATAAAGTGACTTAAGTATCATAAATATAATGATAAAATGACATAAGATAATACCCTCCCAACCTACCCTACAAGGTTAGGACCTCCAGGACACATAAGCAACGCTCAAGCCCAACTTCCAATTGATTTTAACCATTTAAGGTCTCAAGGTTGGCGACTGTTCTGAGGAATAAGGAGGTATCTACATCCTCTAATCAATCACATCTCATAAATATAGACTAGAATATCAGTCATACATCAACATAATTCATCATAGTGCAGAGTCTAATCTAATCTACTCAATGCATCCTTCAGGCAATGATTAAGAGAAATTCATATAAGGCAATGTTACATAAGAATTACGAATCATAAGTGTAAATTACAATCAACGAGACTATGATAAACTCATGGCTAAGGTATCCATAAGAGGTTGAATCATCACCCGTCACGTTAGGACATCAAGTTACTTTACATATCCAACTAAGCACTAAAAGGAGATCATCCCTGCTTGAACAATACAATAATTCAACATGCTACCCTTCATCGTGTACCCATTTTATAAAAATAATAAAATCAGTATAATGTAATAATAAAAATTTGACATCTTACACATCCATTAAAGAAATTCAAGGAATACCATAACTTATTATTCCATAGCAAGAGTGCATTTAATTTTCTCAATTTCATTAAAAGAGCTGAGAATGACCAATCTGAAGTAACCATTAATAGATAATTAAGTATTAAGATATATTCTGAGTTAAGAATCCAAAGGAGAGTTCTGGAATTTATTCCAACCCCTAAACCCATGCAAAACGATTTAGTTTTCAATATGAACCTTAATCCCGTCCTCAATCCAGACCTTCATCTAGCCGTCCATCTAGACCTTCATCCAGTGCTCCATCCAGACCCTATTACATATCAATTTCTGATAACTAAAATTTTGAAATAAAAAGAATAAATTCAGCATTGAATCGGTATGGGTATGGATTGTAGTTGAAAGGATAAAGGTTAAAGGTAAGGGAACATCAATCTAGGTGTTCAAGGATAACAATAAGACCTCAAGGAGTTCCAACAAAGTGACTTTGATGAACATACCACGAGATTCCTATAGAAATTAAAATGGTTTTTAAAAAGTTCCAGCAAGCAAAAATGGATTTCTTGAGGTGAAGTACATACATAAAATGTCCAACAATTCCTCTGATTTGCATTGTACTCAGTAACAAGGAAAACATAATGATGCCTCAATGACAACGACATACACAAACAAATATGGTATTCTAGCACAGAGGGATGACATTCAACATGCAGAGAGAAACCCTGATGGGTTACACCAAAACCCTGAGTTAATTATGAATCTCAAAAAAATTCTGAAGAAGGAAGCTAGGTGAAAATTAAATGCCACACTCAAAAGTAAATCAAGGGAATAAAATCACCAGGAAGGAAATGAAATTTGGGCGATTTTAAGTGCCAAACGCAGAGATTAAACTAGGAATAATAATGCCAGGGAGGAAACAAATACAGGGAAAAATTAAAATCTAACTCAAGCTGTGAGTTCAAGCTTGCACCACAAATTCATTCTAGTTAATAAAATAACACAAAATATCCCTAACAACAGACTGGAATATAAAATTCAAGTTCTCAGCTAATTGAGCAACACACTAGATTTCATTTAAGACAGATTTTATCTTCAAAACTGTATAGAGCATAAGAAACATATACATCAATCAAATTTTAGAAACTCAAAAGAAAAGGGGCTCGCAAGGGTCAATAGATCATTAGATTTTCCCAACCCAACTCTACACAAGGTGCTAAGGACAAAGACATGAAACAAGAGTTGCACACCACAAATTATTCATTAAAATGATGCACCTCCTAATCTGACACTCCATCCGGTCCTGGATCCAACACCTGATATGACACTCGATCTGGCCCTTGGTCCGACCCTTGATCCAGAACTTGAAACAAAAAAAAATTATGAAAAGAAAATGAAATTAAAATACACACATCAAATAGCTCCAAGAATGGATAATCCTGAAGGAGGGATGGAAACCGAACGCAGAGGTGATCAGGAAGGAGAGATAATGTTGCATCCCCAATCATTCACATAATTAAATACCACAAAAATCAAGGGAATACACATAATCTACTCGCTCAATTTCTGGGAAGGTTTTCTACAGGACGACAAGGAATCCACAAAGCACAAAGCTGCATATTTATACAACACTTAACTTGTGGAACACGTCATAAGATTTACAATCTTGGGTAGCGTAAGGCTCCCAACACTTTTGTGAAGCAAGACCCAATGCAGAGGGTTTATGGCTGGCAAGGCACAGAGAGGAGGAAAAATTTCTTTTGGGTACGACCTGGGCACCCCTCAAAATCACAGAGGAGAAGGAGATGGAAGGAAACCACTCAAATAGACACGTAGATAAATCATTCGGATGCTGGGCAAAGAGGGAGCAGGCACACGAGAAATCAACACAAACGCCTACGTGAGGAGAGAAATTGTGGGATATTTGAACCATACGATTTTCTTCAAATGCTAAGGAGAGAGACAAACACATCACTCAACATAATGGGCACTGGGGAGTAAACAAAATGGAAAATTCTCTGGGCGTAGTAAAAAAAGTAGGGGTGGATAAACAACTGGAAAATTCGAGGAGGAAAACGCCCAGATTACGCAGGGAAAAAGAGATGAACACAACAACGAAAACAAGAGGCTGAGTGAAATTATTGGGACAAGATAAACTAAAATAAAAACCAATCCGGGTGTGAGGTGGAAGAGCCATATCTTTTCCTCAACGTAGAAGAACGGTATTACAACAATAGATTTAGACATTTAAATTAAAATAGGGGTAATGGGAAGGAGACAACAGTTGAATTTCAATTAAGAGGGGAAACCATTAAATCATTTAACTAACCACATCAAGCAAGATTTCCCAAATACACTAGAAAACCATTACAATTCCATAAATGTATAATTCAGACATATAAAAACATTTAACTAATGTACAACAAAAAATTTTAGACATGTGTACCATAACCGAAGGGAGAAGAATTCGAAGTTGTTGTCTCATGCTTGTGCTTCGTCTAGCTCCTTTCTTTCTAATTTCTGAGACCTCACCAATACCTCCCAACCAATGCTAGGGGTACTCTTCTTCCCCTTGAGCCCCTTGAGCCACAAAGGGGCCAAGCACACAAACCAGAGAATAACCTAGCTCCCATCTCACCTCGCGAGGTCGAGATTCCACTCTCTATTCGAACTGGGTATCCCAACTCCCACAAGAAATGTCAATCATGAAAAATCTGACAGCATAACCTTACGCTTTCCAATCAATGATCCATTCCTCTTCTCTTCCATTTCTTTTATATACTTCATCTTAGTGACCTTTCCATTGCACATTAAATTGTTTTTATTAAAATTAATTAGGAAATATTCTCCCCCATACACTTGTCACCCAATCCCTTAGTTGCACCAGAAATTTAATTAATTAATTAAATTAAACTACCAATTTCCCTCACCCACCTAAAAGCATTCCTAAAAACGCTCCTTGTTGTCCCTTTATTCCCTCCATTTCCTTTAATGAATTACACCCTTCTTAAAGCTTATTTGAGTTCATTTTAGGAAACTTCTCCAGACTAGATTCCTCTCTATGTTCCACATTCCTTTTGCATTTAAATTTCCTTTTTTCTAATTTCAAATTTAGAAATTTTTGCACATAGACAACAATTAAATTTTTAGACAATTTAATCCTTCTTTAAATTATTAATTTTATTTTCCCCCTTTTCTTTTCTTCATCCCCACTTTCTTAATTGTTTAATTAATTTTTAGTCCTCATATCCTACTTAGACCTAGGTTTTAAATTCCACTAGGATTAGGAAATTTTTAAGGGAAGGGTTATAATTAATAAACTTCACTTATACATAATTAATTTAAGGCTGACCATGTCAAGGTAAGATATTGTTTTCTATGGACCTAGGTTCATTGACTCACTTGTGTTTAAACATTGCAACGTGCCCTTCAAGACGCACTATGTGCTCCAAGGGTACCACTCGCCTTTATTCATGTTTCAATTATGTGACGTTCCCTTCAAGATGCACTATGTGCTCCAAGGGTGCCACTCACGTTTATTCATGTTTCAATTATGCGACGTTCCCTTCAAGACACACTATGTGCTCCAAGGGTGCCACTCACCTTTTGACTGATCTTGGTAGATGTCTAACCTTTGGAGTCAAAACTCCATCAGGTGACCTTGTGGAAGACTAAGAGGCTCTAAGGAATAAGGACCCTACCTTATTACGCGCCCCTTAGAATCTTCATGAGCGACTGTCTCAGTCTACCTCACAACATCATGGATGTCTTGAACTAGGTAATCGTTAACCTATAGTTTGAGCCACATCACGAGTGCTAGTAGGTTGTGGCAGGGCTATTGCAACACCTCTCCCTCAATATCTCTGGTTGTCATGCATGACCCCTTTACTCCAAATGTGAGTCTCATTAGCAAGCAATCGCCAACCTACATCCATCAACAAAACATGTCAGCGATCCATGAACAACATCATAATATACCCCATCATATGTTACATATGCAATAACAGAAATACTAAAACCATATAAAGTCCACTCCCTAACTTGATCTGGAGTCCAAGGAGGTCCATTGATGCCATCGACATCCTCAATCGGTCAAGAGTCTTGCACACTCAGGAGAAACCAGTCAATAGCATATGTCTATAAATAATCATAATATAACATCATAATCCAAAGTCTCATCATCAGAATCCATAAGCAAATCAATTAGTCATATAATGAACCGGATCACTTGCACGCAAGTGTCCTCAAAGATAAGTCACATCAGGTGCGCACAAGAGAGAGATGTTACATACACCACCTCTTGTTTTAAACTTCGTCCTGAAGTTTCACAGTATACAAGTGCAGAAATAAGGTATCTAACAATATCTAAATGTCTAGCTATCAAACAAAAAGGAAACTGTTGACGCATATCATATGCATCCTCCCAAGTAGCTGAGTGTGGACTATAATTGTCCCACTGTACCTTGACCTGATCAATAGTTTGACGTTGTATCTTTCGAATGCATTGGCTCCACCGTGAGAACACCTTTGACCAACATCCACCAAGAAATCATTTCAATTACATGAATAGGATCACTGACCTAAGTCACGTAGAGATACAAGAAAAATATCGAGAAACAACTCAAGAAGTGAGGCACGGTTAGTTGTTAGGCCCTTCAAAATTATGGTCACGTGATGCACATCGACAAAACCCTTCTTTCGATCTTGCACTTCTTCCAACCATTTTTCTTATCATGTATACTTGTTATTCCATTCTTGGATCGCTTCTGGTCCTACCAAGACCCCATCCTCGAGTCTATCCCAGCTCAAAGGCATCCAATACGGTTGACCGTAGAAGAATGCAACGAGGCCATCTTAACAATACCTTGATGGTTGTTGTTGCACGCAAGCACTACCAACAACAAGAACTATTCCCAACATTTATGTTGGTCCCAACAAAAACATATGCAATACAAACTTCCAGATTTGGTTCATTCCTTCAGCCATCTTGTCTATCTCAGGGATGTGTTGCACTAAAGTTTTGTGGTCTTCCCAAGGCCTCTCGGGAAACTCATCCAAAATTATCTTGCAAACACTGATTCCCTTATTGGATATGATTCTTTTGGTATGTATGGCAATCTCAATATCTTGATGATATAAACTCTAGCTATACCTAGTGCTTGATTCATCATAAGCACAGGGAAAACGGTGTGCACTCTTCATCAGAGTGTCAGCTATCACGAAAATCTAGTCGTGCCT
Organism: Picea mariana; assembly: GCA_032191745.1. Taxonomy (NCBI): domain Eukaryota; kingdom Viridiplantae; phylum Streptophyta; class Pinopsida; order Pinales; family Pinaceae; genus Picea; species Picea mariana. The sequence goes on along the minus strand of JASDQU010102300.1, from coordinate 323,811 downwards.
CCTTTTCGTTAACGACAATCCAACAATAAATTCCATTGAAATGACCTCCCATTTTGATTCTCGAAAAGCATGTGGTTGTAGTAATCCTGCGGGATGTCTACATTTAGACTTTACTCGTTGACATCCTAGACACCTCGCCATGTAGATAACTATGTTTGCCTTCATTCCTTTCTAGAAGAATAAGGGTTTAAGGTCAGACCTCAAATTATGACTCTCGGATGAGTCATGTACATGGCTCTATGAGCTTCATTTAAGATAAAACTTATCATCTCGTTGTTGGGTGGTACATAAATCCAATTATTATATCTCATTAATCCATCACTGTCCATAGTAAATCCCTCAAATTTTGGTACCAACATGGTGTTTTGTCTGATAAATTCCTTAACCTCCTTATATCAGTCATCGCCGTATTGTAAAGTTAGAATATTTTCACATAGATTCGTCTAAAGAGTTATCACTGAAAATATGTGTGGTCTTTGACTCAATGCATCAACCTCTCTGTTCATTGTTCCTTTTAGGTAGGTAATCTCAAAATCGTATTCGCTAAGTGGTTTGTACCAACGCCTTTGTCTCTTTTTCAAGTCGCTTTGCGTAAAAATGTATTGTAAACCACAGTGGTCCATTTTTAGTTCGAATTTCTATCCAAGACGGTAGTGCCTCCACACTCTTAGGGCATACACAATGGCTAACAACTCCAAATTGTGCATCGTATAATTCTCCTCATGCTTTCTTAACTTCCTTGAGATGTAAGCGATCACTCGACCGTCTTACATCAAGACTCTACCTAAGCCTTCCTTGGATGTGTCAGAGCATACCAAGAAGTCCTCGTCCATGTCAAGGACTTTTAGTATCGACGTTGTCATCAACAGATCCTTGAGCCTTCGAAATGCTTCCGTGCATTTATCGGTCCACACAAATTTCTTGTTCTTCTTCTCCAATTTCGTAATTGGATTTTCTATATTCGAGAAACCCTCGACGAACCGTCGATAATATCCCGCTAAACTCATGAAGCTATGCACTTCTAGGACA
>JASDQU010102300.1:291686-310364 GCA_032191745.1 Picea mariana | reverse complement strand
TTCTTCTTCTTCCTGAATGACTATTGAAGGTCTCTGCCTATCTATAAATTTTCCCGATATTAGTTGCATTTCCCATAATGGAACAGGAGTAATGGCATATGTTGGGAAGGCCTGCATCTCAACATTGTTAAGAGGTTGAGGGGGATTATTATTGGGATTCGACACTAGCTATGCCAGTAATATTGTCGGTTTTGGGGAGATTGCATTTTGAAATTGGAGTGGTTTTTGTTGTGGGATAGGAGGTAAAGGTGGTGGAACAAAACCTGGCAGAAGATGTAGAGTGTTTGATGAGAATTGAGTGTACATAGGGATAGGTGAAGCTTGAGGGTTTCCTTGGTTGTGTCCTCCCCTCCATCCTTGAATCCAAGGATGTTGGTACTGAGTAGACCAGTTTTGCCAACCTGGTGAGTTCCATTGTTGTTGTGTATAATAGGGTGGAACTTGGGACTATAATAGGGTGGAACTTGGTATGTGGGCTGATTCCTAGGCTGTCATGGCCTCCTAGTTGCATAAGAAGACTCCCCAGGATCTCCACTCCTATAGATGGCTAATAAATCAGGCAATGATGGACATTTTTCAGTCACATGGTCTTCTGTACAGAAGCCACAAAATCAAATGTTATCTAATGGGAACTCCCTTGAGGAATGTTTCCTCCTGCATCTTGGGCACTATATGCTCATTGTTGCATTTTCCTTCTTCTAATTCTTTTTGAGTTTAAGGGTATCCAACTGGGAACCTATTATGCTTAGGATGTCTATCTTGAAGTTTTCTAAAAGTTTCCCTATCTCTTCTCTCGTAAAACCACATGAACTAACTGGTTTTAAGATTCTATTGTAATGGTACCAAACATTCTTTCCTATTTTGGCTCTACTCCTTGAGTAGTTTTTACACATTTCACATATTTCAACAAATGGTTTATGAGAGATGTCACCTGATGCCATCAGGTTAAGCACCTTTAGATATTCTTATGAAATTCTCTTAAGGAAAAGATCCCTAACTGCATCCTCTGGGAGGTCATGGTATTTTGACTTTTGGGAGATATAACCAAATCTTTCCATATAGTCTTCAAGGGTCCCCTCTTCTAACTGTTGGACTTTAAAGATGTCATTACGAGACTCTTTGGTCTTGCAATAGTCTTGGTACTTCTTAAGAAATATGTCTTTCAGGGATTCCCAAGACCTAATGCTGAATTCTCCCAATCCCATGAACCATCTTAATGCAAAGTATTTGAGGGTGGCAGGAAAGAGTTTTAATTTCTGGGCATCTTGTACATAGTTGTAGCTCTTACACAAGATGTCAAATTTAAATATAAAGGTGTCTGGATATTCATTGTTTTTACCATAAAAGGTAGGCAGTGCTGAGAGAGGAATATTCTTCATGTTGACATTTGGAGTGGTGTCTAAAATCGGAGACCCGAAGGTAGTTTCGGTTTGGTTTCTAGTTTCTTCTACCTCTCCATGTCTTACATTGTTATGGTCCTCCTGATCATCCATATTGTCTTGGTTTCCAAAAAGAGAGTACCTAAGTGGTTTTATCTTTGAAGAGAGCAAGGTTTCCCTTTGATGAAAAGGTTGTCCTACTGATTGGATGTCTGGGACTCTACTCGAGCCGGTTGAGATTATTGGTGCCAAAGTTTCTGTGTTAATCTGAGAGATAATCACATTGGATGAACTAACAAACAAAATATTCACTTGGTCAGGGTCTATGATATCTTTAAAATTAGAGTCCCCTGGTGGTGGTGTAAAAGAAAAGGTTGTATTGTTTATTTCTGTGGAAGACTCGAGTGGTCTTGCCTCTTGTCCTAATATGATTCATGCTTCAATTTCTTGTTCTATAGTGCTCCCTGTGTTAGTCCCTTCAGAGACTATTTTATCTCTTTGAGTTGAGCTAGCTTCTGTTTTTCGGTATCGATTTGCGGATTTTATAAGAAGAAAGTTCCTTCCCCCAAAGAGATCGGAAGGAACCTTGGTTGAAAGGTATGATTTTGATTTAACGTATCTACCTTGTGGGTCTCTAGGCCTATTCATGAAAGAAAGAAACAACAAAAAGAAAAAGCTACCATTTGATTCCTAGGTCTATTCATGAAAGCAAACAAAAAGAAAAACTACTATTGGGTTTGGGGGAACCTGCTATAACAGATGCCCAGGTTCTTACCTTTCGTCTTAAAGTTCCCCCGCCACCAAACTAATGATAAGGTCTAAGGATGATCTAATTCCTAATTACTTCTTACCTTAAGACAACTCCCCGACAATGATACCAAAATGTTAGGTGTTTTATATGTACTAAAAAAGACACTAAACTACCCTCAATTAAATTGTCAACCCGGGGTAAGTAAACTTAGAGTTGTAGCAAAATATATGCCAAAGGTAAAAAGGTTGGTAGGAGTGTAGACTAACTAAGGAAAGCAACTATCTAGGGATAATCTACTCAAGCAAACCTATCTAATGAACAAACCCTACTAAGCAAATTGAAACTAGGTAACCTAAGTACTTTTGGGCCAAGGACTGACGGATAGTTCCTCAGAAAGCGAATGAAAACTCTATGTAAAGCAAACTAGTTCATGACAGTAAGCAAAGGTAAACTACTAAGCATACTAAGAAAATGATGAAAGCAAACTACCTTTAACTTGTCAACCTACATTCAATGAGAAAATACCCTATGAAAGCAAATAAATAAGCAAGTAAACAAAAGAACCTATCTGACGTATTAAAGAAAATAGACAAGCAAGCAAAAACACCTAACTAACCTATTAAAGTAAATAGACAAGCAAGCAAAAGCACCTAACTAACCTATTAAAGAAAATAGACAAGAAAGCAAAAGCATAAAGAAAAAGACAAGTAAGCAAAGACTTCTCATTGAACAACTACCTAGCCTAAGAGGCAAGTGAACTAAATGCTTAATGCAAAACTATTTCTCTTGTGTGAAAGGAAATTTAAATGCTCGATGCAATGCATGAAAGGAAATCTACTCTGTTGAAAGAAATAAAGACTATCAACTAAACTTATGAAAACAAGAGACTATCTTTTCTAACTTATGAAAGCAAGAAACTAACTTTAACCTATGAAACACTCAAATGTAATGTTGGTGGTTGTGTGAATGCCTTTGGTGGTGATGGATGATATCTCAATGACACTTGATAACAAAGGATAGTTCTATTGGTATAAGCTCAATACTAATTTCAATGGCAAAATGAAAGGTGTGAAGTAAAGAGTCCAATGAAAACTTAGCCATGATAAAAGTAATGTTAAATACCCTACATATTCATGTATAAACCATCAACATCATGATGAGATCATCATTATCTAATTAAGAAATTCAATTGCATCTTAATCTATGAAAGGAAATTGCATGAAAGGAAACTATACTATGTCTAGTTTAATCATTCAAGCTATGATAAGAAAATCACTGAAAACTATACCAATAACTAAGCAAGTGAAATCTATCTAAAACTGAAGTAAGCAAGCTATGATTCAAAAAATGGAATCAAATCTATCCCTCCATCAATCTTTGTCAGAAGAAACTCAGATTAAAACTATGCTCTGTTCTAAACTTGACTGTAAAATTATAAAACAAAGCACAATTTAACATCTAACTGCATGCGGGGTTTGTATAGTGATAGATAGACTTGCAAGACTTTTATAATCTATGAGATTAATGCATGTTAATACATCGCATCATTCTAAACTATAAAAGAGAAGCAAATCAGTTAAGCTACAACAAATTAATTAACTAAATAAAAATATGCATGTACAACAAATAAAGAAAGAGAAATTAAATTAAGAAATGCATAAATCAGCATGAAGAGAGTTACCAAACTGCTAGTGGGCCCCCTATCAAGTCGTGGTCACTCTCTAAATGTATACCACGAGCTTAGCAGGCCAAATTCACCATGCAAATCCAAAAACGCAGTTTTGGCATAATTCTGGCAATGTAAAAAAACGCAAACAGAGAAAAATCATTTTTCTGGCAATTCTAATGCTTATGCTACTTGGTTAACAATCTAATGATCATCCTATTGGTATTTATAATCTTACAATTCAGGTGGTCAACCATAGGAGGGTCGAACCACCTCTAAATTCAGAAAATTACATTAAATGCATCCATAACTAACAAAATAGAGGAACCCAATGATCGCCCTCTTTGAACAACTTAAATTGAGTTGTCTTGAGCTTAGTAGCTGGAGGGGGTGATGACAAACAAAACCCATGTGCTCGATTTTTCCACCACTGGCCGCCAATACCATAACCGCCAACTTGCCTTGTGTTTTTGTGCAATAATGGGTGCTGAAACAAGTGTCGGATCAAGTACCGGAATAAGTGTTGGATCAAGTGTCGGAACAAGTGCCGGACCAAGAAACATGGTGTGTTTTTCCTTGTAACCACAGAAAAACAAGAAATAACTCTTGGAAACCATAAAATATGATAAATTAAACTTGATTGAATCACAAAACATGAATTATACGTACCTCATGCCAATTGTATCATTTTACCATAAAATTCTTCAAAAAGCTCCTTTGAAAGATAAAAAATGCATATGTACATATGGCAAAAAGGGTATAATAATGTCATGAAGATGATCATATCTCAGGCCCAACAACTGTGCACAATTATCTTGCAATAACAAAACTTCCCTGGGTTTGACAATTTATATTGAACACCTTAATTATCTATTTATTTAGACAATTAAAGTGCCCAACATTTTGGCGTCGTTGCTAGGGAAGATAATTAGATATTCTTGCAAGCAAAATATTTTTCTTTTCTTAGGAATGATTAGTCTGCATGAATCAAGGAACAAGAGGATGTATACCCAAAAATACTAACCCTACAAGTACCAGAGGATGTGGAGGAAGGAACCTTACATTGGGAAGACCAATCTTTGTTGATGAGATTATAGCCAGAGCAGATTCTTCTTCAAGATCTATCTTTCACCCTTCAAATCCTCCAAGAAGACATATTCCTCAGACATCAGGACTTCCCCATTTAGAAACATCGTTTTCAATAGAGGCTGAAGCTGAAGAATTGTCACCAACAAATCATCACGAAGAACTGGAGAATATTTAAGATCAAGAAAGTGTAGCTCGGAACAGGGAAATGCCAGAGGACGTTGTTTACCAGATTAATGGGAAAATTTTCACCAAAGAGGAGTGGGACACTTTCCAAATTGAGTGGAGAAAAAGAGAACATATAGAGAATCAAGGAGATAACGAAGAGGATCTCCACCATGAGGAACTGATAAACAATGAAAATCAGGGAAATGATGGGAATACTATCTCTACCCTGGTGTTTCCTATTTATAATATTCCCACTTGAGGGATGGATCCTATGAAAAACATACCTCTCTCATCTCTGCCAAATTTTCATGGATTATCTATAGAGGATCCAGATGAGTTTCTATTTGAATTTGATATTATGTGTAGAAGCTATGACTACACTACCACTGCGCAGAAGCTTAAATTGTTTCTAGCTACATTGAAGGGTAATGCGTTAAGATGGCTCATGAGCCTTGGAGGAGAGAATATTTCAACATGGAGACAGATGAGGCATATTTTCCTGAACAAGTACCAAGACTACTGTCGAACAAGGAAACAAAGAGAGGAATTGTTCAAAATGTCTCAAAAGGAGGACGAAACCCTTGAATATTTTGTGGAGCAACTCCAGTATAATATACAAAGGTCTGGACATCCATATGTGAGTAAGGACATTCTTAAAACTATTTTTCTAAAAGGATTTAGAGATGATTGTTTAGATATGTTGAATATGCTAGGCAAGGGAGATATATCTAAGGAATTTTATGATGACATTGTAAATCTTTGTAAGAGATGCTCTCGAGGATCTACAAGGAATAAGTCAACTACCAGGGATACCACTTATTCAAGGGTACAAAAATCATCCAATGGAGGGGCAACAAGAGTAGAAATAGGTAATCTGTTAGAAGATTTCAAAACAGAGATGATTAACTCTTTTGCTTCACAAATTGATACTCTATAGATTAAAAATAAACAAGCAAAAGCATAAAAGGCATTGTCCATTTTCTGTCCGAAGTGCAGAGACAAACATCCAAAAAGGGAGTGCCCACTGAACAGTGTTCAGGTATGTCTTATTTTTGAATTGGATCATCCAAATGACAAATGTCCCTCCTTACCAAGTGTAAAAGCAGCAATGAAGGCGACTAATGAGGAAGTAGAGGCTGCCTATCTAATTACATAGAGGAGACAATGGTGTCCACAAGGTCAAGGCACAAACCCTCAATTCTCTCTTGCATCAATTAATTATTGGAATAATGTAAATAACCAGCTTCAATACGACCAATTAAATGCCCCCTCTCCAAATCAGATTCCCCCTCCTTATTAGGAACAACAACTTATTTATAAAAACCATCACCAGCTGAACCCCTATCAACAGCAGTTCCAACCTCAGTACCAGCAGTAACAGCTGCAGTTACCTCCCAATGCCCCACAAAATAATCCTCCCTTTCGACCTCAGATGTCTATGCAACCTAACCCAAATCCAAATAATAAGGCCGTTGAGAATATTGATATGCACAATGTGCCAACTCTATCTATTACTCCTATGCCTTGTGATGAGATAAAATTGAGATCAGGGAGAATAGTCGAGCCAATAATTGAAGATTCTCCATCTTCAGAATCAGACAAGGAATCGAGGGAAAAAACATCTGCTGATAGAGAAGAAATTGACCAACCTATTATAGAATTAGCAACCCCCCCATTCCCTAAAAGACTGGAAATTACCAAAACTTTGGAATTACCATCCTTCAATCTCTTAAGAGAATTGCAAAATCTGCATGTCAACATTCCACTATTTCAAGCGATTACGGATGTCCCTATTTATGTGAAGACTGTGAGAGACCTCTGTATCCAATGACCTGGAAAGAAACCTAGGGACCCCCTCATAGTACACGTAGTGGGATAATTGTCTAAACTGATGTTAGGCAAAACCCCACCTATTAAATATGGTGACCCAGGAAACCCTACAGTCACTGTCAAAATTGGACAAACATTTATTTCCCATGTGTTAGTCGATTTAGGGGAAGCAATTAACATTATACCAATAGAGACTACACAATTGCTGCAACTCAGAATGCAAGTTCAACCTACTCCTACTGTTTTAGAATTAGCTGATCATTCTACTATCAAACCAGAAGGAGTAATCGGTGATCTAGTTATCTCAATTGATTCATGGGAGTATCCTGTCGATTTTGTCGTATTGCAAATCAAAACCCATCTGGGAGGCCACCCTCTAATTCTAGGAAGACCTTGGTTAGCTACAGTCGATTCTTTCATTGGTTGTAGATCTGGTTCAATGACCATCTCTAATGGTTATGACACCATGAAGCTTACCCTTTATCCTCATGCTACACCCAGTATGGAACCCGAAAATTCTTTATGGATGGACATTGATGATGAAAGCACTCTACATGTGTTAACCATAGGAAAATCCCTCTGTTTCAAAGATGAGATTGAGGATGAGTTAATCAATTTCTTTATCTGTGACCCCTCTAATGTTACATAGAACACGCACCACCTATTGAGTAGAATCTTCTACCCTATTGCCCAGTAAGGAAAAAGCCCAAAAACATTTTCTAAAACTGTTGTAAATCAAATTAATTCAGCTAAAACAACAAATGTTGAAAAAACAACTATTGAAACAACTGAATTATTTCCTAAAGTCAGTTCAAAGAGTATCATTGTAGAAATCAAACCTGGAAAATGCCTGAACATCAATCCTGATTTATCTTCTGTTGAAACTCCCTGATTGATGAAGTTACTGATTGAATATAAGGAAGCATTTGCCTGGGATTACATGGATATGAAAGGAATTTCATCTTAAATATGCACCCACCATATATACATCAAGGAAGAATGTCGACCCATTTGCCAACCCCAAAGGAGGATGAACCCTAATCTTAAATAAATTGTTAAGGAAGAACTCCAAAAACATCTCAATGTCGAATTCATCTACCCTATATCAAACAACGAGTGGGTTTCACCATTGTTTATCGTACCTAAAAAGAATGGTAAATGGAGAGTGTGTGTGGACTATAGAGCCCTGAATAAGGCCACGCAGAAGGATCTTTTCCCTCTTCCATTTGTTGATCAGGTTCTAGACAACTTATCTGGGAAAACATTTTTCTCTTTCTTAGATGGATTTAGTGGCTATAACCAGATAAAAATTGCTCCACAGGACCAAGATAAGACCACCTTTACCAAATCTTGGGGTAAATTTGCCTACAAGGTTCTCCCATTTGGTTTTTGTAATGCACCAGCCACTTTTCAAAGAGTTTTGATTGGTATTTTCTCTGATATGGTGAATGACTGTATGGAAATATTTATGGATGACTTTACACCTTATGGTAATGATTTCGATGAAGCTTTGTATAATCTGGGAAGAGTGCTAAAAATATTTATACAGTCTCATATTTATCTAAGTACATAAAAGTGTCATATGATGATGAGCGAAGGTGTGGTGCTAGGACACTTCATTTCTTATGCAGGAATTCAAACAGACCCAGCCAAAATCCAAGTAATTTTGGACATTCCAACCCCATCAACTCAGAAAGAGGTAAGAAGTTTTTTAGGGCATGCTATTATAGGATATTCATTAAAAAAAAATCCAAACTTTCCTCTCCCTTATTTTTTCTATTAACAAAAGATGTTGACTTTTGTTGGACTAAAAATTGCGAACTGTCTTTTGCAGATCTGAAACAGAAATTATCCACAGCTCCCATTTTGAGAGGGCCCAATTAGGCTCTTCTTTTTCACATTTCTTCTGATGCCTCAGACACTACAATTGGTGAAGTACTTGGGAAAAAGGAGGACAAAGATCCTTATGTTATCTACTATATCAGCAAGAACATGGCTCCTGGTGAGTTAAATTATACAGTTACTAAAAGAGAATTCTTGGTAGTAGTTTATGCGATCAATAAATTCAGTCATTATATCACTGGTTATCCTAATTTTATTCATATTGATCATACAACAATTAAATATATGATGAATAAACCTATTACTAATGCCCGAGTAACAAGATGGTTGTTATTACTTCAAGAATTTGACATCACTATAGTAGATAGACCAGGAATAGAAAACGTGGTTGTTGATTTTCTCTCAAGATTGCATATAAATGATGATAATTCACCAGTAGATGATTCCTTTCCAGATGAACATTTGTTTGCAGTATCTACTCACTCACCTTGGTATGCAGAATTGTTAATTATTTGGTTATAGGGAAGGTACCTCCACATCTATCTCCAAGAGAAAGAAGGAAGATTATTCAGAAGAGTGCTCGGTATAGTTGGATAGAGGGATACCTTTTCTACACAGGCATGGATCAAGAAATTAGGATATTTGTTAGGGATTATGAAGTTTATGATATGCTTAAAGATTGCCATGATGACCCTTGTGGAGGTCATTTTGCTGATAAAAGGACTAGGCATAAAATTTTGAGGATGGGCTATTTATGACCCACAATATTTCAAGATGAAAAGAAATATGTCCAAGCCTGTGACAGTAGCCAACGCATGGGTCAGTCAAATCATAGGGATGATATGCCTCTCCAGACTTAAGTAGTGTTAGAGATTTTGAGAGATGGGCCATGGATTTTATAGGGCCCATTAACCCACCTTCTAATAAGAAAGTCTATATATTGGTCTACACAAATTACATGACCAAGTGGGTAGAGGCAAAAACAGTCATCGAGGCCTCAAAAGAAGTTGTCTTAGCATTCTTGTTTGAAGATATATTTGTTAGTTTTGGAGTTCCCAGAGAGTTAGTAGCTGATGGGGGACCCCCTTTCACATCACATAAGTTTGAAGCCCTACTAAGTAAATATCATGCTTTGCATAGAACAACTTCTCCATACCATCCACAAGGTAATGGCCAGGTGGAAAGTACAAACAAAGTCATAGAATCTATTCTTACAAAGAAAGTAAGGGAACATCATAGGGATTGGTCTGACAGATTGCATGAAGCTATATGGGCTTATCGAACGACTTGGAGGAACATAACTGGTTTTTCTCCTTATGAACTAGTATATGAAAAGAGCCCTGTTTTTCCTACTGAATTCGAAATCAAAACCCTAAGAACTGCATCAATAGTCAATCTTGACTTGACTATGGAACAAAAGGCTAGACTGCAATAGCTCAACGAGTTAGATGAGAAGCGTTTGGACACCATTCATCAAACCACAATGATTCAATAACAGAGAACAAAGTGGCATGATCGAGTCATCAAGAAGAAGTTGTTCAAAAAGAGAGATTGGGCCTTGTTGTATGATTCACGCTTTAAATAATTTCAGGGAAAGTTGTACACATGATGGATAGGACCTTATGAGGTAGACACTGTTTTTTCCAATGGTACAGTCAGGTTGATCACTATTGATGGATCCAATATAAAGTTGCATGCAAATGGTCATCGCTTGTGCTTGTATCGAAGTCCACTTTCCAAGACAGAATTTACATCCAGATGTACAGTCGATATAGGTTATCAATTTTTGAAGGAAAAGGAGCTTTCTCCTTCCCCTTCTATACCTTTGAATTTTCCGCTTTTGCAATAAAACCTTGTATATAAATAAACTCTGCGAAATTGAATTTTTCTATTCGTTTTTTTTCAAATTTTTTATACTTCATTAATAAATTTAGCCTAGGAAGGTATCAGGCAGCTACTTGTGTGCAAATAGATTGAAGAACAACAAGGTAGATTACAATAGAAGGAGCCAAAGGATTAGTTTCTGGAAGTTGAAAAACTTCATAAAAACTAAGTGATTCTTTGTTCGGTAGGATTACATGTTGTTACACCATGTCTCGTTACACCATTTTCCAACCAGATGAAGATATGTCGTTACACTATTTTCCAACCACATGACCATGTGTCGTTACACCATTTTCCGACCACATGACCGATTTCTATGTTGTTACACCATTTTCCCGACTCTTTTGCCTTGCATGTTGTTACACTCTTTTACAACAAATTGGCCAATTTACATACTGCTACACCTAATTCCACCATTCCGGCCAAAACATCTACTGATACACCTACTGCTATTATTCCTTTTGGATATTTTCTACGCTGTTTCACCCATTTTCTTTAGCAGTTTTTCCATTTCTACATACGACAACATTGTTGTTTTGTCAAGATTTTTGTCATTTTTCAAAAATTACTTTATGCTTTATGTCCCCACAAGGGCCGCTTCATCATTAATTAACTCCACATCTGCAACTTTCCAACTTTTCAACCACAGAAAGGACTCCACTTATGCTCCACTTGTCATATCATGATTTCTCAATTTTCAGAGCCATCTCTCATTATTACAGCTATTCCACGCAGATCAAAATGGCAGTTGGATAGTGCAGTTACTCCGACAGATAAGTTTGGGCGGTAAGTTATGAGGTATTCTACTAATCTTACATGTCTAAGTGATAGGGATATGAAAGCACTCATTGATTCCTATCTTCCAGTTTTCCTAAATTCGTTAAACCCCAAGCCAATCAGATTAGTTGGGGGGGAACGAAAAATCCATGTAGACCTAACAGAAAAATCCCTTTTTATATTTCACCTCCGTCACCTTTCAACCATGCTTATTTTCACTGCGACACTATGCTCTTCATGAAAATGCACGTTCGACCTTGCTCTATCTCTGGTTTATGTGTCAAATTCTCCTCCTAATTCACTATCGAATACAAATGCAATGTAATGGGAGGAACGTCCATGAGATATGAACCAGAAAATCTGGATGCATTGTTGTTTCACCCAGATGTTTATCGAATATTTATGTAGGGTGGTTGGATTTCTTATTTTAAGAAGTTGCATGGGTTTAATAAAGCATAAATCTTAGAGTTCATTCAAAATCTCGTAGACGGTTATTCAATGGTGCACAGTGTGGATTCCAATGATAGAAGAGAGCATAGCCGCTGTGACAGGGTTGCCAACCACAGGAGAAAAATAGTTTAACAAGAAAGCACATCTTCCCAATGCAGAGAAGGGTTTTCTCATGGGAAATGAGGGAGTATAGATGAAAGGCCAAGGTGCAGATGTCAGTTCCTTACCAGAGCCATGGGGGAAGGTATTAGAATTCGTCAAAAGGTACATTACATGCGAAGGGAGATATCAAGTTGTTTATTTTTCTGATTTTGTTCTATTGTCACATTTGAGACATCACAAGCTAATAAACATTCTCTTTTACCTTCTTCATTGCTTGCATAATATGGCTCACTTTGTCAAGAAATCCAAGCACCCCATGAATTATCTTTCCAATCACAGACTCATAGGGTTTTTTATTCATAAAGGAATGGTAATCCCTAATGACTCATTACCTGAAGTGCCTCTGCCAAATCCTATGCCTTCTATAATATACAACCCTGAACAACCAATTCCTATGCCTATTTTTATTACTGACCATGAACAGTCAAACCCTGTGCCCTCGACTACACCAGCAGTTAAATCCCTAACTGTAACTACCTATAAGTCAACTCCGAATACCAAAATCAAAATTTGAAGCAACTCTCACACTGCTCAGAAATGCCTCGACAGTATTGAACCAGAACAGTTAAACCCTATACCTTCAATTGTGGTTGAGCCAGCAACTGATAGCGCAATCCCTAGACCAAGTCATGAGTTGCAGCCCTCTGCTGCAACAACATTTGTTCAATAATTCCCTCTGACCCCTAAATCTAAGAAAAGGAAAACCCTTCCTTCTTTCTTTACACTAACCACGTCAAGAACTAGGTCAGAGAGATCCATTGTAACAACAGTTCCAACATCCACTATAACTGCAAGTACCTCGACTCCTTCTCTTGTGGCACCAACAACAACTCAAAACCCTCCTGTTGCTGTAACAACAGTTCCAACACCTACTGTATTCGCCAATGAGTCAATTCAGAATGTCAAATGTCAATCTAGAAAATAATCTCAGAGGAAAATCAACAGAAGCAACCCTCCTAGTGGTGCAATAGCAGTTCAGACCCCTACTATCACTACTACTGAATCACCTTAGAAAAGAAAACGTCATCCTACAAGAAAATCTAAGAGAGGCATCAACAGGGTTGTACCAGATGTTGCCACAGAGTGTCTTGATTCTTCTCATACTCAAACCCTACCATAATTTATGGAGGTACGTATTCCAGGTTTCACCTTGTGCAAGGAATTTCAGGCTACCATTTTGTGATTATAGGAGGAACATACATGATTTACAACATAATCATCGGCTCCGCTTGATGATTCTATGCATCACTCAATGAGTGATTAAGTACAGATTATACCAGACCCCAGAATTCCAGAATTTCCCCCTTGTATGGTTGTTGAAGAATGCCCTCCTTCTCCTTGTGAGATTGTTGAAAAACACCCTCCTTCTCCGAAACCCACAAAAAAGAAAGACCATATTTTTGTCTCTACTTTACCTAGGAGGAGAACTCGGTCAGTGAGGTCTACTGAAGTAGTAGTTGGATGGAAGGATATGGAATAGGAAATACCTATTCTTTATCCATTACCCTCCATTACTAGAGAGACTACCACACAAGAACCAATCCCCTCAAATGACATGGTTGTTACAAAAGAACCAACTTCTCAGGAAGAGACTGTTCAACAAGATACAACCATCCCTAATTTAGCTATTACACAAGAACCAACTACCTAGGCAAAGACTATTCCATAAGAATTAGTCAGGCTAGAATCAACTGTTCCACACGAACAAGTCCTGGGTGTATCTGACATAGAAGAACCAGTTACACAAACTAGCAAGGATGTGCCACTTGCTCAACTTTTTGCTCAAATTGAGAAGAAGATCAAGCATACAAAAAATTCCAGGATTACTGAACTATTAAAGGAGAATGATAGCCTCAAAGCAGAGTTGGCTTCCTTAAAGGAAGAATTGCAGGTTTCTCGTCAGAAGAATCCAGAGGGGATAGGCTTGGACATATTATCACTCAAAAAAGTTGTTATGGAAAAATAGAGATATCATGTGCTTTGAATGTGGTAATATTTATTTTGAGGAGGGGTATAAAGTAGTGAAAGCACCAGTGGTTGGTCAGCTTGAAGAACTAGTCAATCTCTCATTCAAGACAGAATATGACCTTACTGCTCCACAAGAACCAGTAAGGCAGAGGAGATCTCAACGTAATAGAGTAGTTGTTGGTTCATCAATAGCTCAAACACAAGAACCTATGTTACACACTTAAAATCATTCGGTTCTTGAAGACAAGGCAAGAAGGACAAATTTTTGAGCTAATAGATAATGGGGGTACACACAGTTTTCCATACCGGTGCTTAGCGATTTGTCTTAGCAGTTTACATGGGAGGAGTCATCTCCCTAACTTAGATTTAGTGTAAGGTTTGAAAGTGTTTTGCATGAAAACATGCAATGTATTCAGTTGGGGGGCATGTTAGGACCCAAAAATGTCCTTTTTTCACTATATCTTTTACCCTTTCAACCTTATCATTTCTATGCTAAATGCCTACTTTAATGTTGCCAAGACCCTTTTTCCCAAGGTATGAGTCATTAATCTTGCTTTGATATTCTTGTTTACTTAACACACTTTATTTGTAGTATTTCTCATATTTTACGCATAAATGTGCAACTAATGATCAAAATGTGCAGAACGACCAAGACTTGAAGAAAGATCATTGTTGTTTCACCAATTGTTACAGCTGTGCACTAGTCTTGCATGTTGTTACATGACTACAAAAACTGCATGCCTTTCCTGGAAGCTCTCACACTTGCTGCAACAGACGCCCACTGATTTTGGAAGCTGTTACACCGACTAAAACAGATGCACACCAATCCTAAAATTTGTTACACTCGCTGCAACAGATGGCCACCGATCCTGAAAGTCGAATCTTGAAGATTGATCCTCTGTTGTTACATGTTTTGGCTCACACTGATTCTTTCTCCAGATTTGGTGAATATGATAGATCTCTTGTATCTTACGAACAACTTGAGAATCTAAGATTCTCAAGGTTGTTCTGAGTCCATTTTGAAGTAAATGACTATGTCTTTAAATAGAAGATCTTTTGTAATCATTGACACCGAAATATAGCTCTAGAATTGAGAGTGAAGAGAGAGCATACTTTATCTGAACCCTTTTTATGAATCAATAAAGAAGTGCATTGAGTTTCTTTAACCTACGGTAGCCTATTTTAGAGTGGATTCAGTGAGAAGGAAATGGCCCACCTTCCTCAAAGATTCCCCTCTGTTTTGATGTTTTGAGATTAACTGCTTTGATTTGAATGATTTATCTGTTTAGCATTTATAAGAATACATTTGTTGTTACAGTTCAGTTCTTTCCCATTAAATGCGCATCAGTGAGTCTCATTAGAAGTTAGAGTCAATTTTTGAATACTGCTGGAGATTTGTTTTCCCTTTTTCTTTATTAGATTAAATCTTAGTTTTCAAGTAAAAGTAATTAGAAGTGTGAATTTCCTTCCTACAATTAAAGTAGATTTATTTTCGGTAATTAGCACGGAATTCCCTTCTGCAAGAATAAAATAGAAAATTAGAATAAAATAGATTATCCAAGATTCTTATACACTCATCAATCTAGATTTAAATTATGCAAGTGTGATTCCAATCAGGCAACAACAGATTACATCTCCAGCTACATCAGCAACTTGTGCTAGTGTTCAGTTTTCCAAAAATCTATTTCTTTCAATACTACAACTTGATTAGTGTTTGTTTTCATCAATCTAGCATAGACTATGCACAATTATCTTGCAATAACAAAACTTCCCTGGGTTTGACAATTTATATTGAACACCTTAATTATCTATTTATTTAGACAATTAAAGTGCCCAACACAATGTTGCCTGTCCTATGACATCCATCCCTTCAAGGATGAGGTAGTGTGTGATGTTTCCCCTCTTGATGTCTGTGATGTTATTTTGGGTCAGTCATATATGTGGAAACGTCATGTTGTTTATCAGTCTCGACCCCATAGTCTCATTATTAATCTGGGCGGTCAACTCTACAAGATACTAGAGGTAGTATCGACTATTCCACCAAAACAGTGCCGCAAGTTAATATCTCATACTACAAAATTCATCCTCTTCATAGTCTATTCAAAGGATGCACAGAAGGCCACTACAACCATTGCAGCCTCAACACCTTCTATCCAGTAAAAATAGATTGCAGAAGAGAAAGAAGATATTGTTTCTTCACCTACAATGATGCCTACACAATGCTCCGTCAAGACCAGAGACAACAGGTTGGTGGAACAAATTCAACCCCGCCAACAATAGGATCGTGAAAACCTTCCATAGACCAAGCACTGCAACTTCTCCAACAAGGCATGCAACTCACCAAGATTCAGGTTCATAAAAATCTTTCCCCTCTTCCCTAAGCACTCAACAAAATGGATACCATTGCTTCCTAAGGGGGGAGGATTGATCCAAATGGATATTGGTGGCCACCCATCTGTTCCAAATTCCAACTGGATCATCTTGATAGTTTTCAATTCAACATGTTTCTTTGTCATTGGGACATTTCTTTGTAATTGTGGGTTATGCACTTATGGGGTTGTCTTGAATCCCTACACAACATCCAGGTGGATATTGGTGGCCTCCCACCTATTCCAACTGGCTTATTTTAGACTTTTTCATGTCAGTACATCTTCTTGTACTTCCGGGGCCGTTTTGGGGCTCTAAACAATGTTTTATTGGATTTCCATAGTCAAACTGTAGATAGAGTTAGATTTTGACGGCATAATGCGTATTTCTCGAAAATACCTTTCCAATGGGCTATCACGCGCCTAAAACGGAGATCGTATGGAAAATATAAGACCTCGATAAGTTAATGTACTAACTTACCCCAATGGGGCCCACATGACTTTTGGCGCTTCATCTCCTAGGGTTAGGTTTATGGATGTCTAGGGTTTTTTCGTTCATGTTTATCATAAAAAGGCCTTCAGAGCCTCATTATAATCATCTTCTAGCAAATGAGCATATCCCTCACATCTCTTCTCGGAGATAAAGATGCCACCATTCTAGCGAGTCTTGCACTATGTATTTTTACCGTCTTTGTACATTTCTTTCATTAATAGAAATCATGTATTGATGTATTTCTCTGTTTCTGGCAATTTTTATGTGTATTTCATTGTAATATCTCTTCTTTCATTTCGCTCCAAAAATAATTCAGATCATGCACCCTATTATTTGAAGCTATATCATTGTTGAAATCAATGCAAATACTTAATTGGTCTTAGGATTATTTTACATAGAACATATTGCATTAGTGTTGAAATCAACATACTATATTGTCATTGAAATCAATGGATTGAAACAATTTCCTCTTTGTTTATAAAATGTCATTTCTTATTACTCACTTGTTATTTCTCGTTTATAACTTCTTGCACATATAAGTACCAATACCAAAAAATGTTTTTCTTTTTCTTATTCAAGTAAATTGGTTATTTTCTTAATGAAGGAATGAAAATCGTTCATAATGGAAGACTATAT
The DNA here is from genome assembly GCA_032191745.1 of Picea mariana. Taxonomy (NCBI): domain Eukaryota; kingdom Viridiplantae; phylum Streptophyta; class Pinopsida; order Pinales; family Pinaceae; genus Picea; species Picea mariana. Next base: position 292,906 of record JASDQU010102300.1, on the reverse strand, counting down.
TTCCTTTTTCATTTTTTCTTTATTTTATTTATTTATTTCAATTATATGACTCACTCGACTAAGCTAATAGAAATCTCTAACCCCAAGGGTTATCTCAAGTGGTCATGATCCAGATGTGAGATATCTCCCCCAAAATTGGGGATGTTATAGGCTTGAACCTCTTGATCCCCTTGGGGTTAAGATCCATAATAAAGGCCCATGGTTTACTCTATTTACCACCCATGGATAATGAGGAAGTACTCGAGGGGTTTTCTGTGAAATTTTCCTTGGAAAAAAACAATAAAACTTTCATTGAAATTTCTAATGATCTCCCAGTTTCATAATTACGATTTCCAATGCAGTAATCATAATTCATAAAGGTGTTTGTATTTTAGGGTTACAATGCTCTACAATTTGAAGAATTACAATTTCCAATGCAATGAGTGACTAGATTTTAATTTTAGTCATTTTAACTTAGCATGGTAATTTATATCAATGCAAGTTGCTTCGTTGGATTATTTGTATTATGATTGAAAGATGTGGTTATTGTAAATGTGTTGAACCTACACAAAATAGATCTATCTAAACAATAATACAAACATTTGCAGAGAGAATTGGAGAAAGAAGAAGAAGGGGAGAAAGAATGAAATAATTTTCATTAACCGTTATGAATAATGAATAATTTACACATGATATACTCTGTATAGCTCAATGAGTGTGCACTAGAGGTGGACCAATGTGCCATAGTGGTAGTCTAGAGTGATTTGGACACACACCAACAGTTATGGGAGTGAGATGCCACCTAGTCTAGTCTCTCAGGCAGTTATGGGAGTGAACTTCCACCTAATTGAGTTAACTAGTCAACTAGTCTTCAATTAACTGACTGAATAGAGAGTAGTGAGGATTTAACTCATGGAATCAAGGCTAATGCATCGGTTTGGTGATGATCCCAAGGCAAGGTCGAATTAGCATGGTGATGATCCCAATGTTGCATGGTGATAAAACCAATGCAACATCTAAACTCAACTTAGGTAGTCAAATTGAAGTGTCAACTGAAAGAGAATATTCTCCAGGTGGAATATTCTCCCCTAAATATAGGAGACTAGATAATGACTAATTATGACTAATACAGAAGGAAAAACCTTAGGAAAAAGAAATCCTAGGTGTGTGTGAAGTAACTCCAACACCCCCCCTGAACATCACTATGGTGAAAATAAAGAATGGGTCCCGGCAACAAGGCC
>JASDQU010102300.1:253979-276819 GCA_032191745.1 Picea mariana | reverse complement strand
GCACGACTTTCCAATCCATCGGGACACCCAAAACTTAGGATAAAATCCATTTGGTGGGTTTTTAAGCTCCCTTTTCTCGCATTTTAACCAAGGTGCCACTTCCTTAGGGAAAATAACCCCTTTAAAAAAATATATGTTAACATTAGGCTCCATGGGGGATAGATTCCTCCCTGCGAGGCTCTAAGATCTTCAACAGTTTTAGTCACCTTCTACATTGGGCTATGGAGTTAAGCTCAAAAGCATTATGTTGCGGACTACAGGTTGCCAGACACACTATTCTAAAAATGAAAGCAAAACACATGGGCTCCACAGGAGCTTATTTATGTACACTCCTAGAATAATGATTTTTACACAGTGCTAGGTGAAAGAAAACTTCCACCATAGCCATTCAAGTAGCTTCCTAGCTGGAAGACCATCTACTCTGTCAGCGATTGATAACAAATAATGTAATTGTGACAATAGAACGATTACATCCCTCAACTTTCCTCCAGATGGAAATGGTGGGCTAAGATTTGGAGGCTTCAAATCATGGAGGAAAATAATCTCCATGTACTTCCCCATAGGCTCATAGAATAAGTGGCAATCTCCAGAAAATTTGTGACAGAAAGCTAGCTCTGTCTTACAACTGTTCACACATGGTTGAATGTCTCTGGCAAGCATAGGTGGGTGAAGGGCCGATGCAGTATGACTGATATCATACAATAGCTACTCACCTACAGGCTCTGGGCAGGCTATAAATTTAACCCCTTGCTCTTCCTCTTCATGGATCCCCCAAGGATCAGAGTCATAATCATCATAAGCAGGACCCATCACAAAGCTCTGCTCTTGGTCTTCTATAGGCCCAGGATGATTGATTTCCACACAATGTTTTCCTTCAATGTATAAAGGAGGAGGTTTTGTTGCATGTTGTTGGAAATACTTCATATCTAGCTCAGAATCTAATTCATAGCTGTCATACACAGGCTGGTTGCTCACCGATTCATCAAAATATGATGTAGGGATCCGTTGCTCTTCATCTGAATACACAAGTATTTCTTCGTTTGAATCTGAGACAATAGTTTCATCAAGGGTAGAATATGCAACCTCTATGGCTATGAAATCATCAACCTTGTCATCATAATCAGGGCTGCCAAGAACATCTTCTCTTAGGACTGGAAAATCCTCTGCACTTTCTTCAGATTCCAACCTTTCTATTTTGGAAGAAAGTGATTTTACCAGCTCCATCAACTCACCCAAAGCATCTCCTTCCTCCTCACATCCTTCATCTTCACATCTTCCATTAGATACATCCATATCTTGAATACAATCTTTATATTCCTCACAACAATTATGACAAATTAACTCAGAGGAATAAATCTTTTGACAATGCCTATTAAAAGCTGCATAAAATTATTCCAGGGAGGAGACGCTAGCAAAGGGTAAGGAGTGATACCATTCACGAGCATCTCCTGCTGATGAGAACATGAACATATTCAATAACACATCTGCATGACATATCTCCCATTGATACATGAGTTCATGAAACTCACAGAGATGCTCTACAAGGTTGTCCTCTTTATGTTCTTTAAATATGGGAAAACGATCAACCCACTCATCTGGAGTAGGAACAACATTAGGAAAACTAGGAACAACAACAAAATTGAAAGGAGCAAACCTCCGAGCCAATATTTTTTCCATCTCAAACCAGTGGAGTCGCCAATCGATATTTTAACCATGGAGTCGCCAGGTGAATGATATGCAATCTGAAGGTGGCTGGTCTTTGTTCACCATAAAAAACCATATCTGGTCAATTATCGTTCTTCCAGAGATATTTTCAATCCGGGACAACAACTAAATCCTTCTCGAGAAAGATTTCCTTTCTTAATAATCCTCGCTGGGTCAGCTGAAATAGTGGAGTCGTAACAGTGGAGTCGCCAGGTGCATAGTTGCAATATTTTATGTACTAAGTTATGATGCACCTTCAGAATCAATAAGGTTTGTCATTCAATCCCAGGGAAATTTCTTCAATTCATTCCCCAATAAGGGTGCTAGAAATGTTAGCACCAGAAGTTGCCTTCATATTGCATGGAAGGCAAGCCCAGTACCCATCAATTTGTATGTCATGTGTTGGTTTTATGTGGGTGAAGGTCAATGGACAAAACTCAGAATATGAATGATTTTCAACACATAACTGAACAAGAAATGTATAGGGAAGTGAGGGCCACATTAAATTCATTCAATAAATTGAGTTAAAGCAAGAGAAGATGGAAGAATTAGTGAGGGAGGTAAACGAGACTGCTATGGGTGTCAAGCCTTCCATCAGCTCGATGAGGAAAAACTTGACTCAAGAGAAATATGGAGCCCAAGCTTCATACATTGAAATATGATGCAAGAAACATATTTACAGCAGCAGGATGATCAAACCTCCATCATCCTGCAACTGCAACAACTCGATTGGATATTCCATGGCGGAGCCATCCAATGTAAGAGGGAAAAGACAACACAAGGAAATGAGTGAAACCGACAACAATGCAACTATAATCAAACCTCCATTACAGTTACATAACGATCCTCGGCTGGATCACCCATACCCGAGTGTTTCGAACAACGTTTACAAAGAGATGAAATTAAACAGGAAGCTAACTTCTATTAACATGAAAGTCTCAAATCAATTACATAACTAGAGAACAACTTTGGCATCACAAGCATTACAAAATGGGAGCTCTGCTCAACCAAATGACCTCCTTTGATAAGAACTCAAAATTGCCTACATATACTCAAAAAACTCGCCACTACCTACAGAGGCATGCCTGAGTCTTTGCATTCAAGGTTTTATGTCTACATGCCCTTTGGCAAACTGTGCATGCAGTCTCTGTCAGACACAATCTTTTTCGTCTGAACCTACTCTATTAGAATGTGCATGCAGCTTCCTATTGGACACTAGCTCGGACAGTCTGTTAGTAACTTTGAGCTTTCTATTTATGGGGTGAGACGATGTTTCAACCACCTCCGCTTCTTTCATTAATTGTCTTCATTGGGATCAGGACGAGTGCCTGAGTCAACTCCTCCACCTAGAAAATGGGATGAACGCGCTATGAGACTGTGCCACTAGGATCTCTGCTAGATACTGATCGGGAACTAGCAAGTGGATAAAGAGGGAGGTGAGAGTGAGTGGGAGAGGCAAACGGTGCAAACCATCATAGAACGATGAATGATCGGTGGCCATGTGGAATGACGTAGTTGGTGGAGCGGTGACTGGGAAAGAGTGGGCACCAGTACACTAGATCTGAGGTGTAAAGGTGCAAAGGATGTGGTGGCAGAAGGGGAGGCTATGATGGTAGGGTGAAGTGGGGACAACAACATAGGTGGAGGTGGCATAGGAGACAGATGTTGGGAGGTGAGAGGTGTAGTAGGAAAGGGGATGTGATAGGTGGAGAGGACAATGAGTGGAGGATAGGTGTAAGAGGGAGAGAGAGGCGGTATGGGTGAATGGNTTTGGTGGGTTTTTAAGCCCCCTTTTCTCTCATTTTAACCAAGGTTCCACTTCCTTAGGGAAAACAACCCCTTTACAAACATATGTGTTAACAATAGTGGAAACCGATTATGCATCGCATAGACTACCATGGTTTGCAGATAGAAACAACTATTGTATCTAGCTGTGGAGATAGTTTGTTCAATGCAATTTGTTGTTTGGTAGCAACAGCATTCGATGTGTAGTTGTTGTGGATTTACACTGTATAGTCCTTTTGCAATGTAATTATAGGCGGAAACCAATAGGATTTTATCTGCTTGCATCGACACCTTTCTCCATATCTCCTAGAACATATGTCGGCAATTAGAAGTTGGAAAGAATACTTTGTAAACATGGCACTTCCATATGAAAAAGGAAATGTGGAGGGTGGAAGATTTTTTTTTACAATGATTATCTATCATATTCAGAGTAAATATCTAGGTCTGGTTAGCCCTGCCAGATGACACTGTCCATTCCTGATCTATTGATTCAAATTACGATTGAACAATTGGCATCCTCTCATTGAAAACATATATGACACATATCCATTATAAACCTTTGCTTGGACATATCACTGGTTCAGGGTTCAATGTCCATGCCACCCAAACCGCATCGAATCTGCATATGCGTGAGATGCTTTTTAATGAGAATGAAACTCCCCCCATTTCCGATAAGGCCATACAAGGCTTAAAAAAAACATAGGCTAAGTTATCACAACTTGAAAAAGGTGATGTGTGAAATTCGTCCCGGTTGTGATGAGGCCATACAGGGCTTAAACAAAAAATCTAGACTAAGTTATCACCACCTGAAAAAGTTCATACATGAGAGAAAAAAAACATTGGTGGTATAGGAAATACTATTGTTCCAGTGTTCAGTGTCAATTCCAACTGAACCACATCAAATGTGCATAAGAATCACATGCTATTTAATCAGAGTGAAATTCATCCCAGTTTCCATCAGGTCATCCTGCCCTTAAATAAGAAATGTAGACTAAGTTACCACAACTTGAAAAAGGTCATACAGGAGAGAAACAAATACATTTCTACGCTTCCTTCTAGAGAGAAATTGACATATCACAAGATAAAAAAAATTGTTTCATGCACAACACAACAGAAACAGGTACGGTCGCATTTCCCACAATGGTCATGCAACTGTCCGAGAGGAAAAAAACAAATTTTGTGGGCTAGAAGCAACACTGTGCACTACTACCAATGAAAACCAGCGAACACTTTCTACCCATATTTTCCCACGAAACAAAGATGCAAGATAGACCTACATAAAACAAATCAAAAACACTCCTTCCATTCCATGTGCAATTTGCGATCAATCCGATTTCAAAAGAAACAATAAGTCTTTCATGCCTGATTTGGAAGCAGAATACCTCTGCTTGACATCACATGATAAAACATTGTCCAGTGGAAAAATTTGTCTTCCATGCAAACGGTCACTTGAAAATGGAAAACTGCCACAATTTGCAACCCCTGACCAAATAAGATGTAATACGCCACTACCATATGTAAGTGCACTTACAGAACTTGAAGATAGACTTGTGTCTCTGTGAATTGCATTTGCACAAATCATGCCCTAGGGCTATAAATGACCCCAGATGGGATTAACAAGATCAATTATTAATGTGCATGTTCAACTAGATGTTGTGAAAAAATCCTTGCCAAAATTCATTAGCGATACAATGACAATTGTTGTGGCTCTCAAAATACGCTTGCAATAAAAAAATGCATACCAGACAGGCAAAGTGTGTGTGAATTTTGTTATCAAATCATTAAAGGAATTATGTTCTAGGGCCCTGTACAAAGCACAAAACATTTGTATAAATGAGAACTGGAACAATGTTCTTGGAGAAGAGGATGAGAACTCTGCAGAGACTCTCAAAACTGCTAGTGAATTTGATACAGGTGATGAATCGGAGAATGAAACACCTGCTGAGACATTGGTGCATGGATTCATTGATTCACAGTGCATTCGTGACTTGCAAGACAAGATTGTCGAAATTGCACCTACTTAGGGGCAACGTCTACTTGGAATATTCAAGGACAAATTCGCTGAGGAAATGAACTTCCCAACACTCTTCTTTGGAGATCCACGTCCCACTGACATTACAGAACGATCCAGTTATTATAATATAGTTCAATGGGAGCTGCTACATTCAAGTGATGACTTCTCCAGTTACATAACGAATTTGTTTTTCAAAACAATGCGCATAATAATAGAGCAAGTGTTGTCTTGCATGTGGGTCCGAATAAGAAAAGGCCAGTTAAAAGGAAGAAAGTTGTTGGCCAAGGATGTCAAGTACAAAATAAACCTAGAAAAAATCCTGAAATCTAATATTGGAGACATGGATTTCAAAAACATTCGCATCTCTCTTGACTATTTGCAACAAAACAACAAAACTGTTTTTGCAAGGATTAGACAATTTAGCCCGCCAACATTTTTCATCACATTTACAGGTGCAGAGCATTGTTGGGATCCATTGGTGGTTTCTGTATCTGAATTGCATAGGAACAAGAAACATAAAAAATAAACAAATACATTGGAAAATAATCATATTGACTACCTCATAAGAAAAGACCCAATGACATGTACTCGCTACTATAGACATAGAATAAATGCTTTGAGACAATTGATATGCCATGATGAAATGTTTTTTAGAAAAATATCGGACTACTTTTTTGTGACTGAATTCAAGAATCGAGGGAATGAACTTGAACACTCACTATTGTGGATAGAGGGTGCACCAGTATATGGAGTTGAAAACAATTCACAGATCGAGCAATTTGTGGACATATACATAACATGCAACACAGATCATTTGGATCTAGAACTTGCCAAAGTTCGTAGACATTATCATACAAAAAGTTGTAGAAAACGAAAAAAGTTGCATTGCAGATACAACTTTCCTGTGCCGCCAATGAGAGAAACAAGAATCATAGAGCCACTTAGTTTAGAGGACAATGTTGTCATTGAGAAATCTAAATCCTTGTTCTCATTTCTAGAACAAGGAGAATTTGACGAGTTGATGAGCTTCGACTACTTCTTGACAGAGCTAAATCTATCAGAAGATGAGCACATCCAAGCCATACAATGTACGCTTAAACAACCAACAGTTTCCCTTAAATGAAAACTTTCCCATATTTAGAACAAAAGTTTCTCCAAGGACATGCCAGTTATGTGGAATGAAAATACCGATGCGCAGTACGTCCTCATTTCATATGCTGCAACATCGTACTATACCTCGTATATGACAAAGGTTGACAAATCTATGACAAGTGCATTCAGAAGAATACACAAAGAACATGGAAGAAGTGATATTGATTTCATACAAATGATATGTTCGCTTGGAAATACATTGCTTAATCTTCAACAAATGTCTTCTCATCAAGCATTTCACATTGCACTTTCCCTGCCCCTCAATTGTAGTTCAAGAAAATGTGTCTTCATAAACACATCTCCACTTGAGAAACACACATTTGTGCTTAAACCACCGTGTTTTCTAGAACAAGAGCCTGGCAATTCAGAAGATGTACTATGTCGCTCTATTATTGATTATTACCTCCAACGTCCATCTCCTATTAGGCATATCTTCTTAGCAGAATTTGTATCACATTACAAAAAAAATGGTGCACCCATATCAAAAAGAAAAAAACCCTCTGTGATACGATTTGTCAAATACAATAAACATTATGAATATGAAAAATATTGTAGAGAAAAAAATATGTTATACGTTCTGTTCGATGAAAAAGAAGAGACATTAAAACATAACTTCTCTACATAGGAAGCTGTGTATGTTTCCTCTAAGACTATAGTGAAAATCAATGAAGCTAGATTTACTTACAATGTTAATCCAACATGGGGTGATCTATAAATTGCAGTTAGTGAGCTAGAAAACCCTGACAATCTTGATGAGACATTCACAAACCGAAAAACAACCAGAACTCCCTACGAGTCCTATGACTTGCAAGCATATTTGCTTCATCCTCGAGCATGTGGCATTGAAAAATGTATCAATCTTGGTTTTAAAGTCACAAAACATCCTTTCCTTATTGAAAATAATGAATACCACATAATAAGACGTCTGCTGAATCGAGAATAAAAAACAATTCTAAAGGACATTACGCTTAAAAAATGCTTGAACATGGACACTCCTGTGTAGTTGTTCCTTACAGGTGGAGCAGGAACATGCAAGACATTCACAGTGAAAGCACTGTTCCAAATGCTTATAGGAATCTATGATTCAAACAATTCCTCTGATCCTATGAAACCAAAGGGCCTAATAGTTGCATACACAGAAAACGCTGCATATAATGCAGGTGAAACAATAGTCCACTTTTCATTTTTAATGCCTTTTAACAAGTCACAGTTTCTTCCACTTAGCAAGGAAATGTTAGATACGTTGCCTAAACTTTATGACAAAATTCAACTTGTCTTTATAGATGAGGCATCTTTGATTGGAAGTCGCTTCTTGTATTCCATTGAAAACTGACTAAGAAGCATAAAACATGTGCACACAAAATACTTTGGAAACATTGACATGATATTGTGTGGGGATCTTTACCAGGCACAGACGATCCAAGATTCTTTGATATTTGAAAAACCTACGGTTAACATGCAAACAATGACGCATGACTTTTGGAGAGACAATATTAAATGCTTTGAATTGCATACTATAATGCGCCACACATATGAAACATTTATTGAAATTTTGAATAGAATGTGGACAAACAACCAAACATATGATGACTTAACATATATCAATTCAAGGTGCTTGCGACCTGCACCAATTGACCCAATGTTCCCTTACTTGTTCCCCTTACCTGTTCTACACAAATAAGGATGTTGCAATGCATAATAGGTACATTCTATCGCTCATGCCTGGCGATGATATCATCATCAATTCAATTGACCTGGAAGAAGACAACCATGGAAATGTGCCATGTCATGAACATACAACCACTTTACTTTTGCTTGTCCTGAAATTAGAAATGTTTTTTGAAATATATACCTATAACTATGATTCACAGGATGGCTTGGTCAATGTTGCAGATGGAATACTCAAAGGCCAGTGCCAGTCCCAATCCCGGTCCTTGTCGCAATAAGGATTAACAAAGTTTAAGGAAAACACGTGCATTTAAAACCTTATACATTCATTTAAGCACAATAACATTTAATAAAAAGAGTTAAAGTGCACTGACTCTTACACTTCTTAAATAATTTTTGAAAAGAGAACTTCATATTATCATCTTCCCATATTATTCTTTGCCACCAATCTTCCTCGCCAAATCATGAACTTAAACTCACTAGTTTCTCCATTCCCTTGGGAAGTCTATTCAAACATGGACACTCCCGTATCGCTAAAACACAAAGGTTGGGCAATATCGTTTCATTCCACACGCCATGATTTGATGGTCCCGCAATGCTTTCTAATTTAGGTAGCTCTTCTATGACCAACTCTTTCAACATTAAAATTATAAACTTATGTCATTGGAAATAAAAGTGAAAAATATAAAAAGGGGTTATGTAATTGTAAGGAAAATTATGTCATTGTGGGAAAGAAAAGTAAATAAGAATAAAAGAAATAAAAGATTATAAAATATAATGAAGGAATTTTATTTTTTATAATGGAATTGTAAAGTTAAAAAATTATTTTTAAATAAAATTATAAACTTATTCCATCTTGGGAAATAAAAATAAAAGTAGATAAGAATAGAATGAAATAATCTTCATTTTATAGTAATGGAATTGTAAAGTTAAAATTTATTTTTAAATAAAATAATATACTTATGCCATCCTCAAATATAAAAGTAGATAAGAATAAAATGAAGTAATCTTCATTTTCTAATAACGAAATTGTAAAGTTAAAAATAAGTAAATGAAAATCATCATTATAATGTATATTTATTTTAATTTTTTTATAAATTGTAGTATATTTACCAATGAGAATTTTGATGTTGTATGAGAGTATAATTATATAAAAAGAAAAATATAATGGAAAAAATATTTGATTAGTATCATTATAAGGTAGGGAAAACATAATGGACAACACATCAATGAAAATAGAGAGATGTGAACACATAAATTTTTTTTTAACCACCATTAAAAGATTGTGATTTTTGAGATTGTTGTGGAATTAAAAGATTGTGAATTTTGAGATTGTTGTGGAATTATTGCTCAGTATTTCACATTGAATTTGGTCTAACATTACTTTTTTATAGTGGACTTTTTTCCATAAGGAAAATGGGGGCATTATGGGATTCTTACTTCTCGAAAAAGTTATTTTTCTACTTGGTGTTGTGACTAATCTAAAGAGTGGTATTGGTGATGAAAAATACACATAAGTTTGTTTCAAAGGTGTATCATGAGATAATGACCCCCTCTTGAGATTTTTTTTTTTGAGTCTACGATAGTTTATGTAATTACTGTCATCATGGCCTAATTATAGGTTACTTTGTTAGGAGCGTGCCTCCCAAGATAGTTATTCAAGGATGGATTAGGGAGGTAGGAGAGCCACAAGGTTCGCACTGCACCTATACCTATAGTCTTATATCTATAGTTTGACAAATGGTTTATTTCTACTTTAGTCTGATGAATTGGCCCAAGGGTGTGTCAAGGCTTGTGCCTAGTTCTACAATCCCAACTATTGTTTCTACTTGATCTCATGAACTTTTTGGCTAATAAAGTACCTCACTAAGTTGAATTTCCTAACCTCCCTTTGTAAATTTGGTCAATTGTAGAGTCCATATCTGAGCCCATATCTACCCCTTTAGGGATTTTCCTCTGTCATGCACCTAAACCTTAGCGACCCTATCATCAATTTTGTGTTAAGGTTAACCTTTGTAAGGACCTTGAGGATTTCATGCTCACGTGGGTAGTAAGGGATAGGGTCTTGTAATTGTTGGTTTGATGTATCAATCTTTCTAACACTCATTTGCAATACCAGATCTCGAATTATTATATATGTGGTTTCCCACTCATGGTCTTAGGTTGATCTTGTAACAACCCAACCCATATGGATCCCCTAGCTCTTAAATATTTTGAGACAATGATCCAAATTTGATCACTGTATAATTTGTCATTTGTTTCAATGACACTTTTTGAGTGGAAAATTGCAGCCATGTATTTGTAAGGCCCATTTTAGTCACCAATTTTATTATGCTGATTTAGAGTCCTGAAACTTTTGGAACCCCTTTCAAACATTAAATGATCATTGCTGAGTTAAATCCTTGTGAAATTTTTTTCATCCCTTCCAATATGTTCTAATCATTGATATTGTTACAATGATGCAAATACTACCTCTATCAAAGTCTATATGAATAAGTTAAGATTCCTGCAACTTGACTATGTTTTGACCACCATATTTCCAAGTGGATGCCAAGTGAATTGCCATTACATGCACATGTGGATCTAGTCACCTATGGACTTTCAAGAAGATTCCAGTTAGTCCAAAACTCTAACCCTAATCAAGAGTTAAGACATGAAAAAAACCTAGTTGTAGATGGATATGAGGACATGTTAAATACTAAGCTACAAGAAAATGAAAGGATTTCATTCCTATTTTATTGATTTAATATTCCATATATGAATATAGTAAAGGAGTGGGCTATTATGAGAAAAACAAAGGAAGTAGAAGACCATGCATGAGTCATTCAATGATCATTCAAGTGAAAGTGTCTATTACAACTCCATAGTCAGTCCATTTTTCTTTGTATTTGCACTTCATATCTTAGAAGAAAGGAGAACAAAAAAACAAAGCATAGTCCTTACCTTGTGGTTGATTTTTCCCATATTGAATTTCCCAAGGTACATCTTGTGTTCATTGTGTGGATTATATGGTCATTTCTTTGTTGTAACTTCTTTTTTATATTCTAATTTTATTATAGAATAATATCATAGTAATTTTCAGCTTTTTATAAAATTTGTTGTTATGAATTGTCCAATGGAATATTTATGGTAGTTTATAGATCAAGCAACAAATATGGGTGAAAATGGTTAGACTCAGGTGTTAAGGAAGTACTAAACTGTTTGGGGAGGCGAAAACCCAAGCCCCGAAAGCACTAACCCCTAAAGTTCTAATTGTGGCTAGACTTAGTAAGTCATAGGTTACATTAGTTAGTAATCCTCCTATTAGATAAACCCAAAGGGAGGGGTGGTCATTAGATCAAACAACAAATATGGGTGAAAATGGCTGGACTCGGGTGTTAAGGAAGAACAAAAGTTTTCGGGGAGGCTAAAACCCAAGGCTTGGAAGCACTAACCCCTAAAGCTCTAATTGTGGCTAGATTTAGTAAGCCATAGGTTACATTAGCTAGTAATCTTCCTATTAGCTAACCCCAAAGGGAGGGGTGGTCATTAATTATATTAATATTCTTATAATTTAAAAGATAAGAAATTGGAAATGTAATAATAAGAAAAGGATGGTGGTGGTAATTGATTGTCTTCTCCAAGAATGAAGAAGGTATCATTAATGTTCTTATAATTTTCCTATGTGGGTCAATATGTAAATAAAAAAAAAAGTGTAATTAATGCACCGTCATTATAAAACTTTGGAAAATTGTGTTCTCTATTTTGAAGTGAAAGAAAGGAAGAATATAGTTGGACCTATGAAGTGAAAGAAAAGAAGAATATAATTGGAACTACCAAAAAGAAAGGAAGAATATAGTTGTACCTACCTTGAAGTGAAAGAAAGGAAGAATATAGTTGGACCTACCAAAAAGAAAGGAAAAATATAGTTGGACCTACCAAAAAGAGGTGAATACTCTCATGAAAAAAAATTGTGTTCTCTATTTTGAGGTGAAAGAAAGGAAGAATATAGTTGGACCTACTAAAAGGAGGTGAGTACTCTCATGAAAAAATGGGTTATTCAATTGTAAAGATAATAAAAAACTTATGCCTTAGGGAAATAAAAACACATAAGAATAAAAATGAAGTAATCTTTTCATTTTTGAATAATGGAATTGTAAAGTTTTGAAGTTATTATTAAATAATGGATAGATAAGAGAAAGAAGAATATGTAAGAGGAAGAATGTAGACACATTGTTTTAAACCATATTGAATTGGTAAGTTATTTAACAATGGTTAATGTTGAGCAAATTATCTGAATCATCATTATGATGTATATTTGTTTTCATTTATTTATTTATGAATTGTATTATATTTATGAGTGGGAACTTTGATGTTGTATAAAAGTATAATTATATTATTAAAGAAAAATATAATAGAAAATATTTGCTAAGTAGTAGTATCATTATAAGGTAGGAAAAAAATAATGAACAACACATCAATGAAAATAGAGATGTGAACAAAGATTTTTGTTTTCAATGAAAATAGAGATGTGAACAAAGTTTTTTTCTTTTGAACCACGGTTAGAAAGATTGTGAATTTTTGGGATTGTTGTGGAGTTATTTCTTAGTGTTTTGCATTGAATTTGGTTTAGATGGAATTTTCTAGCGTGGCCTTTTTTCCATAAGGAAAATGGGAGCACTATGGGCTTCTCACTTCCGAAAAAAGTTATTTTTCTACTTGTTGCTGTGAATGATCCAAAGAGAGGTATTGGTGACCAAAACTCAGTATAACTTTGTTACAAAGGTGTATCATGAAATAATGACCCCCTCTTGATTTTTTTTTTTTTTAGTCTATGATATTTTATGTAATTAGTTTCAACTAAGCTCAATTATGGGTTACTAGGCTCAATTCTAGGTTACTTTGTTAAGAGGGTGCCTTCCAAGATAGTTATCCAATTATGGATCGAGGAGGTGTGAAAGTCAAAAGTTTGGCACTACACCTATACCTATAGTTTGACCAATGGAATGGTTTCTTTCTGCTCATTCCTTCACTCACTCACTCACCCAGTGGCCACGCGTACCCTGATGTCATTGTACCTATACCTATACCTTGGTTAGCTTAGGAGATGGATTGAAGAAGTGGGTTGTCAGAACAGTGGGATATCGAAGAAGTGGGTTGTCAAGCCCGCGGGATATTGAAGAGGCGGGTTGTTAGGCCTGTGAGCAATTCTTTGTAGGTGAGAGAATTGCTTGGAATTGATTTCCTAAAGGTGCCAAACTACTAGTCTAATGACTTGGCCCATGGGTGTCTCAAAACTTGTGCATAGTTATACAATCGTAGCTATTGTTTTTTCTTGATCTCGTGAATTTTTGGCTAATAAATCACCTCACTTGTCTTTCTTAGTATAGGTTGAATTTCCCAACCTCCCCGTGCAATTTTGGCTAGTCATAGAGCCCATATCTGCCCCTTTAGGAAGTTTTATCTGTCATGCACCTAAACCTTAAAGAACCTCACATCAAGTTTGTTTTAACATTAAAATTTCTAAATACATTAAGGAATTAAAGCTCATGGGGGTAGGGGATAGGGTTTTTTAATAGATGGTTTGATGTATCAATCTTTCTAAAATTTATTCCCGATGCCAAATTCCAGATCATTATATATGTGGTTGCCCATTGATGGTCTCAAGTTGATCCTATAAAAATCCAACCCATATATATCCCCTAGCTCTTAAAGATCAATCCAACCCATATATATCCCATAGATCTTAAATATTTTGAGAAAATGATCCAAAATGAATTACTATATAATTTGTCATTTGTTTCGATGGAACTTTTTGAGTGTAAAATTGGAGCCATATATTGTAAGGACCATTTTAGTCATAGATCATACTATGGTGATTTGGAGTCCTCAAACTTTTGGAACCTCTTTGAAGCATTAAATGATCTTTTTTGTGTTAAATCCTTGTGAAAAAGTTTCAACCATCCCTCCCAATATATTCTAATAATTGAGATTGTTACAATGGTGCAAAGACTACCTAAATCAAAGTCTATATGAAGAAGTCAAGCTTCCTACAATTTGACCTATGTTTTGACCACCATATTACCAACTGGATTCCAACTCTACTTCCATTACACACACATTTGGAGATAGTGACCTATGGAATTTCAAGAATATTCTAGAGAGTCCAACATTCTAACCCTAATTAGGAGTTGAGGCATGCAAAAACACTAACCGTAGACAACTATGAGGACATGCTAAATACTAAGATACAAAAAAAAGAAGGGATTTCATTCCTATTGTATAGATTTATTGTTGTCAGGCTCGTGGGATATCAAAGAAGCGGGTTGTCAAGCCTGTGGGATATTGAAGGTGTGGGTTGTCAGGCCCATAATCAATTCTCTCTAGGTGAGAGAATTGATGGGAATTGATTTCCCAAAGGTGCCAAACTGCTAGTCTAATGACTTGGCCCATGGGTGTCTCGACACTTGTGCATAGTTCTACAATCCTAGCTATTGTTTTTTCTTGATCTCTTGACTTTTTGGATAATAAAGCACCTCACTTGTCTTTCTTAGTATAGGTTGAATTTTCCAACCTCCTTGTGCAATTTTGGCCAGTCGTAGAGCCCATCTATGCCCCTTTAGGAAGTTTTATTTGTCATGCCCCTAAACCTTAAAGAACCCCGCATCAAGTTTGTGTTAACATTAACCTTTCTAAGGACCTTAAGGAATTCAAGCTCATGGGGTTAGGGGATAAGGTTTTTTAATAGATGGATTGATGTATCAATCTTCCTAAAACTTATTCCCGATACCAAATTCCAGATCATTATATATGCGGTTTCCCATTGATGGTCTCAAGTTGATCCTATAACAATCCAACCCATATATATCCCATATCTCTTAAAGATCAATCCAACCCATAGATATCCCCTAACTCTTAAAGATTTTGAGAAAATGATCCAAAATGGATTACTGTATAATTTTTCATTTGTTTCAATGACACTTTTTGAGTGCAAAATCAAAGCCATATATTGTAAGGTCCATTTTAGTCATAGATCCTACTATGGTGATTTGGAGTCCTCAAACTTTTGGAACCCCTTTCAAGCATTAAATGATCATTTTTGTGTTAAATCCTTGTGAAAAAGTTTCCACTATCCCTTCCAATCTATTCTAATAATTGAGATCATTACAATGGTGCAAAGACTGCCTCAATCAAAGTCTTTATGAAGAAGTTAAGCTTCTTGAAATTTGACCTATGTTTTGACCACCATATCACCAACTAGATGCCAACTCTACTTCCATTACAGACACATGTGGAGATATTGACCTATGGACTTTCAAGAAGATTCTAGAGAGTCCAACATTCTAACCCTAATTAGGAGTTGAGGCATGCATAAACACTAACCGTAGATGTCTATGAGGACATGCTAAAAACTAAGATACAAAAAAATGAAGGGATTTCATTCCTATTGTAAATATTTATTGTTCCATAGATGGAAATGTACATAGTAAATGAGTGGGATTAAAGGAAGTAGAAGACCATGTATCCATCATTCTTTTATGAACCAATTCCTTGAGAATGTTAAAAAATCAATGAATAATAGTCTAGTTCGAGGGGGAAACCTCATTTTACAATATATTCAATGTACAAGATGAGATAAGATGATCCTAAGACTAGGTCTGCTTGGTGTGTGTGTGTGTGTGTGTAGGAGTCAAAGGGTACAATTATAATGAAATACTACAATGAAGGGTTCTAGTCTACCTACTAATATAACACTAGAAATGTAATAATTCAATATAAAGGATTAATAATGGGTTTTATACTTAACATGGGGCTTTGTCTAGGGATTAAAATGCCCCTCCCATTCAAACAAGTGTTGTCTACAACACTTAACTAACTATGGGTGTTTCTACATGAATAACTCATCTTCCCATGTCGTCTCTTCCACTGGTAGGTTCTTCCATTTGACGAGGTACTCAATAGTTGCTCTATTTTGCGGCTGTTTAATCCTTATTTCAAGGATTTTTTTGTTTTAATATGATTTTACCTTATTCATTAATAACTGGTAAAATAGTTTGGACTGAGAAATTGTCATTGATTACCTTCTTTAATTAAGAAACATGGAAGACTAGATGTACACTTGAGGATGGAGGCAAATCCAATTTATAAGCCATACTTCCAATCCGTTGCGACACCTTATAGAGGTCATAATATTTGGGTGCTAATTTATTGTCCTTTTTTTTTTTTTGCTTGAGGGACATCTGTTTATATGGTTGTATCCTAAAAAATAACCAATCCCCCACTTCAAATTCCCTTTCACTGTGATTCTGATATGCTTGTTGTTTCATTATATTTTGTGACATAACCAAGTTGTCCTTCAATAGTTTGAAAATATCTTGTTGGTGCCCTATGTGATACTCCACGGTAGCTTGAACACTTTTAGTCCCTTTCAAGGGTGATGTGATGGATGGAGGATGATATCCACAAAGTGCTAGAAATGGGGAAATTCTTGATGAAGTATGGAAGGATGCATTGTACCACCATTCTGTCAAGGGAAACCACTTGATCCATTGTGGTTGTTTATCATATGAAAAGAAACAAAGATATTCTTCTAGATATGTTTTTTCACAGTCTTAGTTTTCCCATCGGATTGAGGATGGTAAGATGAGCTATGAGCCAATTGAGTACCCAAACAAGAAAATAATTCAGTCCAAAAATTTCCAATGAAAATTGGATCTTCGTTACTTACAATAATCTTGGGGATTCCACGTAGCTTTAGAAATATTTCCATAAATGTTGCATCTATTGTACTAGCTTTAAAAGGATGAGAAAGAGAGAAAAAATGGGCATACTTTATTATTCGATCCACTACTACCACGATGACAGTCTTTCCTTTATATTTGAGTAAAATTTTAATAAAATCCATTGAAACTTCCTCCCAATGTTGACTTGGTATAGATAATGGCTATAGGAGACCTGACATCTTGATTGTGTCTCCCTTGTTCTATTGGAATACCACACATTCAAAAATAAACTTTTGAACATCATTTTTAAGACCTTCCCAGAAACCACATTGTTGTAAGGTAAAGGATGGAGGTAAAGTTGATCAAAGGTCACGATCAAGGGGGGAGGTAAGGTATAAATGGATATTACCAACCTTCTCCAGGTCCTGCATAGCCCCTTCTTGACCCTATGGTAAGTTGTAAAGAACCCTGAATGTTCTCCTGTAGGAGAAGTGTGCAATTCCAAAAGAAACTTTTGTCTGACTTAGGAATTCTTACATAAATATAGGCGATCATGATACCATAGAAAATCATTCTTCCATACAAATTTATCTAATGTACCGAGGTCCTCTTGTAGTTGTTGAATGATCTTGCATACCTCTTGATATTGCTTCCATTCTATCCTTTCTTCTTCCACCCAATCAGATTGTGGAATAGAAATAACACATAGTGAACCCACTATTTCTTCTTCTTTCCTTGAAAGTGCATCTGCCACAATATTATGTTTTCCTTTTATCTAGATAATTTAAAAGTAATAACCTAAAATCTTTGTAACCCATTTTTTTTTATCTTATGAAGATAATCGTTGCTCCAAGAATTACTTCAAACCATCACGATATTTTTTTTTACATTGAAGTGTCTTCCTATTAGGTAAGGGTGTCATTTCTTAGTTGCATGTAGTATGGTTGTTGTGTTGCTTATATGTTTAGTATAATGCACTCATTAATTATCAATCCAGGATTCATAATCAATAGAGTTACAAGACACCAGTAAGAAAGGTAATTCTAATGTCATGAGTATAGAACTATTCTAGATTATGTATGCTGGAAACAAAACAAACTAGAAAACTGAAATACACTTTGGTTGTCTTTCACAGAGAGGCTATTTACTCCATTATGGCACATGCAAGTATGAGATGGAGTTCTTTTGACAGATCAAATCTTCTATCTGACCCAGAGAACTAACTATGCAACCACACTTCTGAAAGGGAAATCACACATCAATCATCAAGACATAGCATGGGTAGTTCAACAGCCAATATACTGAGTATGTTGTGGTTCACAATGTGTTGTTGTGAACTTCACTAGTTCTCCTTCAAATATTTCTGACTACTGCTGCCAACATCCATGTCTATGAAACAAAATCAAATTCATAATAACAGATCATATGCACAACAGAATGAGTAAAGATCTCTAATCTATCATATAATTGAAATCCTAGTCCAAAATGTAATGTTATCATTTGAAAGAATTAAAGCTTCAGCTAATCTAACATTTACACTATTGAAATCAAATGCTCATACTAATCTACAAAGATGCTAACCTTTGTTGGGTGGTGGGCCCTTTCCGCTTCAACAGGTCAGCGGCTGGAGTCTACGATAAGTTTGCTTTCAACCCACACATTACTCTTACTCAAACTTCAAAACATAGAATCAAACTATGCTAAAAACTCAACTATTCAATCATAGACGATCAAGACATGGAGATAAATGACGTCCTTCTATTAATATTCACCCAAAATATGTTCTGCAATATGTAACACTGCTTCTCATGTTGTATTATGCTAACTCTCTACTACCTCCATCATCCTTTCCATGACTATTTAAACAGTCTTAGTCGTGAAACACAAGGAGGTGAAATCATTTGCAAATCAGTCAATTGTTAAATTTAATTATTCGGTTACATATGACTATGGATCTAAATACTGAACCAAGAAAACATGCCTAGAGGGAAATGGTTTAGTGGCAGTGAGTACAATAGGAGGCTCCTTGAAATCAGATCGATTCCTCCTAGTATCGATTGGATCACTAATGAGATCCACTGCATCCTGAAGAGTAGTATGTTCCCACTTGGGTCTCTTCTTAGTCTCTGCAATTGCATCTGCATATGGATTCTATGACTCTACATCCGACTGTACTGACTCTGAATCTGAATCATCTGAGTGCTATGAATTAGAACTCTCGTCTAAAGAAGAGTTGGCATGTGCATGCTCATCATCTCAGATGGGTGGAAGATTGAAGGTGTCTACATGCGGCTATTGAGGTACATGCGAGACACTTTCCTCGAATTGGACACTACGCTCAATGTTGAGACGGTCTGAGGAAAGATCAATAAGCCGATATCCCTTCACACTGTCGGGGTATCCAACAAAAATGCACTCAGTGATTTGTGGATCAAGTTCCTTCCTCTTTTTAGAGGGAATCGTGGCCCATGCACGTGAACCGAAAATGTGAAAGTGGATCACTTCCGGTTTGAGGCCGCTCCAAGCCTCGTAGGGGGTCTTATCCTTGACAGATCTATGGGGAGATCTGTTTTGGATGTATGTTTCATAGTTAAGTGCTTCGGCCCATAGTCTCCGTGGTAGAGACTTTGCATGAAGCATGCAAGATGCCATCTCCTTTAGAGATCGGTTTTTCCGCTCAACAACTTCGTTTTGTTGCAGAGTATAGGGAACTGTGTGCTGCGACTGAATCCCTGCCTCATGGAAAAGATTATGGATCTCATGATTTACATACTCTCCCCATTATTAGTTCGGAGGACTTTGATATTCTTTTCAGACTATGTCTCAACCAAGGCTTTGAAATCTTTGAGGTGTTGAAAAACCTTGGATTTTAGCCTGAGAAAGTAGATCCAAGTAAAACATGAGAAATCATCAACAAAAATGAGAACAAACCTCGCTTTTCTAATGGATGGATGCGAAAAAGGACCCATAAGGTCACTGTGGATCAGATCCAAAGGTATGGAAGCTCGCTGAGACTTTCCTTTGTCGAATTTCTCTTGAGGTTGTTTTTTGAGAACACATCCCTCACACACTCCCTTGGAGAAATGGATTTTTGGTAGACCATCAAACAACCTTTTCTTTCTAAGTTGTTGCATGTATCTGAAATTCAAATGTCCAAACCTTTTGTTCCATATCCTACTACTTTGATCAACATTAGTAAGCAGTAAAGCATAATAAGGTTCAATGAATTCAAAAATGTATACAATCTAGACTGATGATTTACCTCACCGGTAGAAACCCTGGAATTGGTTTGCATGTTGTAGATATCCATGGAATTTGGTGTGAATATGAATTTCTTTCTGGTGCTAGAATTCGTCATCTCATATACAGAGAGAAGGTTGACATAAAGTTTGGAAACATGTAACACGTTCTTGAAGCTTCTGTTGGTGAGTTCAATCCTTCCTTTGTCGGTGACTTCAACAGAAGAGTTGTCCCCCATCAGAATAGGAGGACCTTTGCATGCATCCAATGAAGAATAGACTACTTCTGAGGAAGCCATGTTATGTCATGCTCCTGAATCTACGATCCAAGCATTGGGAGAGGATTTGATTGCAATCAAGGCATGGCTAGAATTTCCTTTCTTGGAATTTGGATCTTCTGACTTCTTCTTCTTGGCACCCTCGGGGATGCAATCTCCAAGGTTATTTTGCTGAAGTATTTGAGACATCAGATCTGTTTTTTTTGCATGCATGTGTATTCCAAATGGAATCCTTTGTTAAAATATGTGCATTTCTCCCCTTTTCTCCCCTTTTCCCCTTTGGATCTAGAGGCATCGGTGAAGGGTTTTGTGTACCCTTCATTCTTCGAATGTGCATGAGATTTCCATTTATATTTATCTTTAGATTTATGATATTTCTCGCTGCCATCATGCATAGTGAGTTCATGCGCCCTTTGGCCTTTGATTGTGCCCATGTTGATGATCTTGGTTTTCTCTTGTGTCAAGGATTCGATAAAGTCCTCAAGAGAAGGCATATTCTAGGTGGCTCTAGAGGCGAATATGAAAGTATGGAATGTGGATACGAATATAGCGAATTCAGGACCAAGCTTGGAGAGAATGGTGAGAACCATTTGTTTCAACTCCTTCGATTTATCAACCCCGCAAGCTTTGAGTTGCGACAGTAAATACTTGAATTTTGTAAAGAAATCTTGGATATTTTCGAATCTTTTTGGATCTAATGTGAGCAGCTCCACCTCCATCATGTGTCCCCTCATCTCATCCTATTTTCCATGGATCCCTTCCAAGGTGGTTTAGGCTTCAATGGGAGTCTTACATGAAGATATGTGAAAAAGGAGATCGAGAGAAATAAGACTGTAAATTGTGCCGAGTGCCTCATCCATGCGATTTAAGTACTTGGATTTTTATATGGCTGATGTCGGTTCTGTATCTGTATTCAAGGTTAAACTATACAACCCTCTGATTCGGATATGTATGGCTATTTTCTCCTTCCATGCAAAATAGTTGTAAGGTGTAAGAACAAATTCCTTTTGGAAATCCATCTTTCCGCTATCTTCAATCTTTTGTACTTGCAAATAAATTTGGTGCAGCTTTTTCTTAGCAGTCCGTCAGCTCTGATACCATGCAAATGTGTTGAACCTGCACAGAATATATGTAGCTAAACAATAATACACACATTTTTCAGAGAGAATTGGAGAAAGAAGAAGAAGGAGAGAAAGCATGAAAGAATTATCATTAACCGTTATGAATAATGAATAATTTACACATGATATACTATGTATATCTCAATGAGTGCGCACTGGAGGTGAACCATTGCGCCATAGTGGTGGTGTAGAGTGATATGGACACAGACCAATAATTACGAGAGTGAACTACCACCTAGTTTAGTCTCTTAGGCAATTACAGGAGTGAACTGCCACCTAGTTGAGTTAACTAGTCAACTAGTATTCAGTTAACTAATTGAACAGATAGTAGTGAGGAGTTAACTCAGGGAATCAAGGCTAATGCACCATTTTTGTGATGATCCCAAGGAAAGGTCGAATTAGCATGGTGATGATCCCAATGTTGCATGGTGATAAAACGAATGCAACATCTAAACTCAACTGAACTGGTCAAACTAAAGTGTCAACTGAAAGAGAATATTCTCCAAGTGGAATATTCTCCCCTAAAATATAGGATATTGGATAATGACTAATTATGACTAATAAACAAGGAAAAACCTTAGGAAAAAGAAATCCTAGGTGTGTGTGAAGTAACTCCAACAGTTATGAGTAAATTAAAATATCTTTAATGTAATGGTGTTATTATTCACTTATATATTATTCAATACCAAGTTGTATTCTTGTTATCAACTAGTGGTATGTTGATTTGTTGGAGGTGATTCACTCTATACCTCATTCATTTTTTCATTAAGAGAAAACATAATGATGCTCAATGTTTAAATTATATATCCATATATCAAATCACTAGATGGTTGCTTGTATGCAAACAAAGAAACTCCTAAAAAGGATAAAACTTACAAGAATTCAAATCCCCATTTCTTAATACACCATTGAAATCAATGCACAAAACAAAATAATCAAATTTATCCAGTGTACAAATATTGAAACCAATGCACTATGCTAAGAGTCATGTAGCGAACAACGTATTCGAACTTTATCTACTTTACGAACAATGAAATCTATCCAATATAATGAAACCAATGTTGTAAACAACTTATTTTATGAATATGTAGAAATCAATTTTGAATGTAAATCATTATGGACTATAGAATGTAGATATTATCAAAACTAAAATCCCAAATTCTTTTATTTTGTATTT
>JASDQU010102300.1:212282-242339 GCA_032191745.1 Picea mariana | reverse complement strand
TGACAAGATTTTTTTAAAGCATAATGGATTCATGAATTATAATGTATATTTATTTTAGTTTTAAATTTTTTAAAGTGTTATTATATTGATGAGTTGGATCTTTGATGTTGTATAAGAGTATAATTATATCAATAAAAAAAAAATATAATGAAAAATATTTGTTAAATAGATTGAAGAAGGCAAGGGCCAAAATTGATATTTAGTTTGGAGAGCTTTTATTTTGATGGAAACAACATAAATTGGGGATGACACATTTCAACACAATTTTGATGAAATGCAATTAGCACGAAGCTTTGGATTAACGATTAGTAGTTTGAGTTTTCTTCCCAATTCCAAGCCTCAAAGCAAGTATATATGAATGAGTTAAGTTTTATGCAACTTGACTATGTTTTGACCACCATATTTCCAAGTGGATGCTAAGTCAATTGCCATTACACACACATGTGGATTTAGTCACCTATGGACTTTCAAGAAGATTCAAGTTAGTCCAAAACTCTAACCCTAATCAAGAGTTGAGGCATGCAAAAACCCTAGTCGTAGATGGCTATGAGGACATGTTAAATACTAATCTACAAGCAAATGAAAGGATTTCATTCCTATTTTATTGATTTAATATTCCATAGATGAATATAGTAAAGGAGTGGACTATTATGAGCAAAACATAAGAAGTAGAAGATCTTGCATGAGTCATTCAACGATCATTCAAGTGGAAGTGTCTATTACAACTCCATAGTGAGTCCATTTTTCTTTGTATTTGCACTTCATATCTAAGAAGAAAAAAGAACCAAAAAAACAAAGCATAGTCCTTACCTTGTGGTTAATTTTTCCCATATTGAATTTCCAAAGGTATATCTTGTGTTCATTCTGTGGATTATATGGTCATTGTTGTAGCTTCTTTTTTATATTCTAATTTTATTATAGAATAACATCATAGTAATTTTCATCTTTTTATAAAATTTATTGTTATGAATTGTCCAATGGAATATTTATGGTAGTTTACAGATCAAGAAACAAAATGGGTGAAAATGGTTAGACTCGGGTGTTAAGGAAGAACAAAAGTGTTTGGGGAGGCTAAAACCCAAGCCCCAGAAGCACTAACCCTTGAAGCTCTAATTATGGCTAGACTTAGTAAGTCATAAGTTACATTAGCTAGTAATATTCCTATTAGCTAAACCCAAAGGGAGGGGTGGTTATTAGATCAAACAACAAATATAGGCGAAAATAGTTGGACTCGGGGTATTAAGGAAGAACAGTTTTTTTGGGGGAGGCTAAAACCCAAGCCTTGGAAGCACTAACCCCTAAAGCTCTGATTGTGGCTAGACTTAATAAGCTATAGGTTACATTAGCTAGTAATCCTCTTATTAGCTAAACCCAAAGGGAGGGGTGGTCATTAATTATATTAATATTCTTATAATTTAAAACATAAGAAATTGTAAATGTAATAATAAGAAAAGGATGATGTGAAATGTAATAATAAGAAAATGATGGTGGTGGTAAATGATTGGTCATTAATTATATTAATATTTTTATAATTTAAAAGATAAGAAATTGGAAATGTAATAATAAGAAAAGGATGGTGGTGGTAGATGATTGTCTTCTCCAAGAGTGAATAAGGTATCATTAATGTGTTTATAATTTTCCAATGTGGTCCAATATGTTAAAAAAAAAAAGTGTAATTAATTCAAATTCACCGTCATTATAAAACTTTGGAAAATTGTGTTCTCTATTTTGAAGTGAAATAAAGGAAAAATATAGTTGGACCTATGAAGTGAAAGAAAGAATATAATTGGACCTACCAAAAATAAAGGAAGAATATAGTTGGACCTACCAAAAAGTGAAAGAAAGGAAGAATATTGTTGGACCTATGAAGTGAAAGAAAGGAAGAATATAGTTGGACCTACCAAAAAGAGATGGGTGCTCTCATGAAAAAAAAATTGTGTTTTTTATTTTGAATTGGAAGAAAGGAAGAATATAGTTGGACCTACCAAAAGGAGGTGGGTGCTCTAATGAAAAAATGGGTTATGCAATTGTTAGAATAATAAAAAACTTATGCCTCATAGGGAAATAAAAACACATAAGAATAAAATTGAAGTAATCTTTTCATTTTCGAATAATGGAATTGTATAGTTTTGAAGTTATTATTAAATAATGGTTAGGTAAGAGAAAGAAGAATGTGTAAGAGAAAGAATATAGACACATTTTTTAAATCATATTGAATTGGTAAGTTATTAGTCCCTACCGAAGGCGTAGAGGGACTATAGCGATCGATAATTCATTGACTTCATATTAGTTTGTGGTTTGACTACAATTTTTTGCATAATTTCTAATGTTCGAACTACATAAGTAAAACCATTATTTTTTATATAGTAAAAAAACCCATATATGTCATGATCTGATTGGATGATAGATTTGAGGTCTTATTGTTGGCTACGCTATTCCCAATGAATTATATGTTTCCATATCCAAAGTTTTATCATGTACGATGCTTTTCTTAATTTGTACTATTTGTATTGAAATGTTTAGATATCCAAAGTTTGTACTAATGGATTTGAGGTCTTATTAGTATTGCACATGGATAGTCAGATTTCATATTACTTTGTTGTCTCATTCAATTTTTTTTTACCATACTCTCCATTGCTCGAACTATTCTTATTATTTTATTACTATTACTATGTGTCATAATCTTCAAGGTTTAAGGGAGATTTTCACCCAGTTGTCCACGACTTTCAAAAAAAGTGTCCAAATGAACGCCATGGAGGGAGTAGCTTTGTAATAGTTTATTTTAAAGATAATGTATGGAGATTTGTGAGCTTTGACAAAGGATTGGTCTTTTGAGTTATTTCCAGTCTTATTAGTCCCTGCTGAAGGCATAGAGGGACTATAGTGATCGATAATTCGTTGACTTCATATTAGTTTGTGGTTTGACTACAAATTTTTGCATACTTTCTAATGTTCGAACTACATAAATAAAAGCATTATTTTTTATATAGTAAAAAAACCCATATATGTCATGATCTGATTGGATGATAGATTTGAGGTCTTATTGTCGGCTTCACTATTCCCAATGAATTATATGTTTCCATATCCAAAGTTTTATCATGTAAGATGCTTTTCTTAATTTGTACTATTTGTATTGAAATGTTTAGATATCGAAAGTTTGTACTAATAGATTTGAGGTCTTATTAGTATTGCACATGGATCATCAGTTTTCATATTACTTTGTCATCTCACTCAATTTTTTTTTTTACCATAGTCTCCATTGTTCGAACTATTCTTATTATTATTATTTTATTATTACTATTACTATGTGTGAATTTTTTTTATTGTTGCGTGCTTCAAGAGTCTTTGTCATTGTTGTGTACGTAAACAGGCTTGCCATGCTGCATTCTTTCTTAAATATTTGCACAGGGCGATGCCCTTCGACGGTTCTGACAGTCTTAAGTGTTTACCAAACAGGTCTCGCAGCCTTAAATGTTTATTGTACAGATGTGTTGCAATATAGTTTCTTTCCATTTTTTTGATGGTGTTGTTTTCAATGAAATTGTGCAAAATTGTTCTCCACCGGCATCACTAGTTTAATGGTTGATGCTTCTTCGTTGGTTCGTTCCATGCTTATTGTTCTTGTTTGATTCAACTTTGCAAAGTTGAGGTCCTACAGTTGCAGTTGGACCTATTCGTGGTTGTTCACTGGTTTGTTGTTCTTCAACATTGGAAGTTGTTGGACCTATTGTTGCGGTTTGCGAGTTTTGGGGCTGAGCTCTTGTCATCCCTTGTTGACGGGTAAGATTTTGTGCCATCATTTCGTTTTTATTCATTTTTTTCTACTTGGTGTTTTGCACCTTGCAGACAATATTTTCAATGGTAGGAGTCCCTGCCTCGAAATTCTGTTGCAGAACATCTTTCTGTGTGGTCTTAATTTTTGTTCTTAGAAACCATGCGTCTTCATATGCCGACTGCCACATCCTGCACATTGTGTCATATATATTTCAAAAATTCCAATGCAAAGGGGTTTAGAAAACAAATTCAGAGTTGTCATAAGGGGGAACCATCCACCAGGGTGTAGTGGCAGGGAATGCTTTTATTCTGTGGGTCAAAAACCTACATCCACCTGTTGCCTTTGTCCTGTCCTTTCTATTTTGTAGAACATATTCTTCCTCTGAGAAGCTTGTAGGATGCACACCATGAATAGGTTCAAATCAGTCTTTGTGCCTAACAAATTTATAGTGTTATTTATTTGTGTTGTTTCTTCTGTTTTGTTCACTGTTCAGTGTAGGTTTGTTTTCTTGTCATCTGCTGTGGAGACTAAGGAGAATTGAATTTGACAAGAAGAAGGTTGAAGGATACATATGAGGATTGGTACGCAATTCTGCGCTTGTAGTTTTCTATTTGATTTTTTTTTTGTTTTATTCTTTTTTTCCCCTTTTCTATGTTTTCATATAAACTGAAAATAGCTAAGAAATAACTTGAAAATCATAGTTTAAGGGATGAAACAAGTAATAGATGTTGAGTCATATGAAATAGATACACACTCCATTATGCATGACAACATTGAAGAGGTGTTGCATAGCAATGAGATTTTTAGATTGAATGCATTCTCGTATATTGTAGGAGATTGCCTTTTAGATGCATTTCAAGTTCTACTGCATTTCCGTTATTCCTCAACCGACCCATGTAATGGATTGATAGATTATTTCATGGGTTGTTTAAAAAATGGCGACGTTGAGGCATTGGAGTCGAATGAATACGAATTGGAATCTGATTTTCTTTGGCAGTTGCATGGAATACATGATGTTGCTATGTATTTTTCAAAGATGCAATTTTCTGCATCTCTAATTCTACTTGCACATGACAAGGGACTTTGGGGAGATACATTTTGTATACGGTGGCTATCTAAGTGTCTCAATATATCAATTGGAATATAGTCATTGACAAGAAAAACAAGATATCTAGTATTCAACAAAACTACATCTAGCAATCCATATTGCATCTTGTTCCATGATGCCAATCCTGTCAATGGTCATTATGAACCATTACTATAAAGAAAATTGTCCATATCAAATCTTGGAGGACCTCATATTTACTTGTCCCTCATTTTCAAAGACCTTGAATCGCAGTTGTTAGCACAAAAAGTTGCCTTCAGATTGCATGGAAGGCAAGCCCAGTACACATCAGTTTATATGTCACAGATTGGTTTTATGTGGGTGGAGGTCAATGGACAAAACTCAGAATCTGAATGATTTTCAACATAGAACTGAACAAGAAATGTATAGGGAAGTGAAGGCCACATTAACTTCATTCAGTAAATTGAGTTAAAGCGAGAGAATATGGAAGACTTAGTGAGGGAGGTGAATGAGACTGGTATGGGCATCGGGCCTTCTTGCAGCTCGAGGAGGAAAAGGTAGAATCAAGAGGAGCCCAAGATTCAAACACTGAAATATGACACAAGCAACATAGTTATTGCAGCAGGATGATCAAACCTCCATCATCCTGCAGCTACAACAACTCGACTGGATCTTCCATGCCCAATTCATCAAATGTAAGAGGGAAAAAACAACACAAGGAAATGAGTGAAACTGACCACGATGCAACTATAATCAAACCTCCATTACGGCTACATAATGATCCTCAGTTGGATCATCCATACCCGAGTGTTTCAAACAACTTTTACAGAGAGATGAAAAGAAATAGGAAGTTGACTTCTATTAACATGAAAGTCTCAAATCGATTACATAACCAGAGAACAACACTGGCATCACAAGAATTACAAAATGGGAGCTCTGCTCAACCAAATGACCTCCTTTGATAAGAACTCAAAACTGCCTAAATATACTCAGAAAAATCGCCACTACCCGCAGAGGCATGCCTAAGTCTTTGCATTCAAGGCTTTACGTTTACATGCCCTCTGACAGACTGTACATGCAGTCTCTGTCAGACACAAGATTTTTAGCTTGAACCTGCTCTGTCAGACTATGCATGCATCTTCTTGTTGGATGCTAGCTCGAACAGTCTGTCAGTACTTTTGAGATTTCTATTTATGGGGGGAGATGATGTTTCAAGCACCTCCCCCTGATTTCATTAACTGTCTTCATTGGGATCAGG
Organism: Picea mariana; assembly: GCA_032191745.1. Classification (NCBI taxonomy): domain Eukaryota; kingdom Viridiplantae; phylum Streptophyta; class Pinopsida; order Pinales; family Pinaceae; genus Picea; species Picea mariana. Next base: position 236,240 of record JASDQU010102300.1, on the reverse strand, counting down.
ATGGGTGCCCAAGTCAACTCTTGCACCTAGAAAATAGGTTGACCGCACTCTGAGACTGTGCCACTAGGATCTTCGCTGGATGTTGATCGGGAAGCTATCAGGTGGAAGAGGAGGGAGGCGAGTGTGAGAGTGCGAGGCGAATGGTGCAAACCGACATGAAACAATGAATGATCAACGACCATGTGGAATGACGTAGTTTGTGGAGCGGTGACTAGGAAAGCGTGGGCACCAGTACACAAGAGTTGAGGTGTAAAGGTGTAGAGGATATGGTGGCAAAAGGGGAGGCTGTGGTGGAAGGGCGAAGTGGGGACACCAACATAGGTGGGGGTGGCACGTGAGACAGATGTTGGGAGCTGAGAGGTGTAGCGAGAAAGGGGATGTGATAGGTAGAGAGGACGATGAGTGGAGGACAGGTGTAAGTGAGAGCGGGTGCAGTATGGATGAGTGGTAAGCAAGAGAGGGTGCGGTATGGACGAGTGGTAAGTAGGATAGCTTGAAGGGTGGGGGTAGTGGTAAATGGANTAGCGAGAAAGGGGATGTGATAGGTAGAGAGGACGATGAGTGGAGGACAGGTGTAAGTGAGAGCGGGTGCAGTATGGATGAGTGGTAAGCAAGAGAGGGTGCGGTATGGACGAGTGGTAAGTAGGATAGCTTGAAGGGTGGGGGTAGTGGTAAATGGTTTAGTGCGAGGGGGGGAGGGGTTTGAGTTACTGAGAGGACGCCACGTTAGTGGGGGTCCCATGCTAGAAAACCACCTGCTCAACCCCCCCCCATTAAAGGCAGAAGGTCAAGGGAGGTTCAAGCTGGGCCGTGAGCTGTAGATCTGAGCGCGCCAAGATCAGCCACCCAAATCTGCGCGCTCCTTAGCATGACTTGCGAATCCATCAGGCCACCCAAAACTTAGGATAAAAACCATTTGGTGGGTTTTTAAGCCCCCTTTTCTTGCATTTTAACCAAGGTGCCACTTCCTTAGGGAAAAAAACCCCTTTACAAAAATATATGTTAACATTAGGCTCCATGGGGGATAGAGTCCTCCCTGCGAGGCTCTAATATCTTCAATAGTTTTAGTCACCTTCTTCTTTGGGATATGGAGTTAAGATCAAAAGTGTTATGGTGCGGACTACAGGCTGCCAAGCACACTATTCTAAAAATGAAAGCAAAACACATGGGCTCCACAGGAGCTTATTTATGTACACTCCTAGAATAATGATTTTTACACAGTGTTAGGTGAAAGAAAATTTCCACCATAGCCATTCAAGTAGCTTCCTAGCTGGAAGACCATCTACTCTGTTAGCGGTTGATAACAAATAATGTAATTGTGACAATAGAACGATTACATCCTTCAACTTTCCTCCAAATGGAAATTGTGGGCTAAGATTTGGAGGCTTCAAATCATGGAGGAAAATAATCTCCATGTACTTCCCCATAGGCTCATAGAATAAGTGGCAATCTCCAAAAAAATTGTGACAGAAAGCTAGCTCTGTCTTACAACTGTTCACACATGGTTGAATGTCTCTGGCAAGCATAGGTGGGTGAAGGGCCGATGCAGGATGACTGATCTCAGACAATAGCTGCTCACCTACAGGCTTTGGGCAGGCTATAAACTGAACCCCTTGCTCTTCCTCTTCATGGCTCCCCCAAGGATCAGAGTCATAATCATCATGAGCAAGACCCATCAGAAAGATCTGCTCTTGGTCTTCTATAGGCCCAGGATGATTGATTTCCACACAATGTTTTCCTTCAATGTATAAAGGAAGAGGTTTTGTTGCATGCTGTTGAAAATCCTTCATATCCAACTCAGAATCTAATTCATAGCTGTCATACACAGGCTGGCTACTCACTGAGTCATCAAAATATGATGTAGGGATCTGCTGCTCTTCATACAAAAGTATTTCTTCGTTTGAATATGAAACAATAGTTTCATCAGGGGTATAATATGCTACCTCTATGGCTATGAAATCATCAACCTTGTCATCATAATCAGGGCTACCAAGAACATCTTCTCCTAGGATTGGAAAATCCTCTGCACTTTCTTCAGACTCCAGCCTTTCTATTTTGGCAAAAAGTGATTTTACCAACTCCATCAACTCACCCAAAGCATCTCCTTCCTCCTCACAGCCTTCATCTTCACATCTTCCATTAGATACAACCATATCTTGAATACAATCTTTATATTCCTCACAACAATTATGACAAATTAACTTAGAGGAATAAAGCTTTTGACAATGCCTATTGAAAGCTGCATGAAATTATTCCAGGGAGGAGATGCTAGAAGGGGTGAAGGAGTGATACCATTCACAAGAATCTCATACTAATGAGAACATGAACATATTCAATAACACATCTGCATGACGTATCTCCCATTGATACATGAGTTCATGAAATTCACGGAGATGCTCTACAGGGTTGTCCTCTTTATGTTCTTTAAGTATGGGAAAACGATCAACCCACTCATCTGGAGTAGGAACAACATTAGGAAAACTAGGAACAACAAAAAAATTGAAAGGAGCAAACCTCCAAGTCAATATTTTTTCCATCTCAAACCAGTGGAGTCACCAATCGATCTTTTAACCATGGAGTCGCCAGGTGAATGATATGCAATCTAAATATGGTTGGTCTTTGTTTACCATAAAAAACCATATCTAGTCATTATCGTTCTTTCAGAGAGATTTTCAATCTGGGACAACATCTAAAGCCTTCTCGAGAAAGATTTCCTTTCTTAATAATCCTCTCCGGGTCAGCTGAAATAGTGGAGTCGTAACAGTGGAGTCGTCAGGTGCATAGTTGCAATCTTTGATGTACTAAGTTATGATGCACCTTCAAAATCAATAAGGTTTGTCGTTCAATCCCAGGGAAATTTCTTCAATTCATTCCCCAACAACGTTGCCAAAAATGTTTGCACCAGAAGTTGCCTTCATATTGCATGGAAGGCAAGCCTAGTACCCATCAATTTATATGTCATAGGTTGGTTTTATGTGGGTGGAGGTCAATGGACAAAACTCTGAATCTGAATGATTTTCAACACATAACTGAACAAGAAATGTACAGGGAATTGAGGGCCACATTAAATTCAGTCAGTAAATTGAGTTAAAGCGAGAGAAGATGGAAGCATTAGTGAGGGAGGTGAATGAGACTACTATGGGTGTCAGGCCTTCCATCAACTCAATGAGGAAAAAATCGACTCAAGAGAAATCTGGAGCCCAAGCTTCAGACATTGAAATATGATGCAAGAAACACAGTTACAGCAGTAGGATGATCAAACCTCCATCATCCTGCAACTGTAACAACTCGAATGGATATTCCATGCTCGAGCCATCCAATGTAAGAGGGAAAATACAACAAATGGAAATGAGTGAAACCGACAACGTTGCAGCTATAATCAAACCTCCATTATAGTTACATAACGATCCTCGACTGGATCACCCATACTCGAGTGTTTCAAGAAACTTTTACAAATAGATGAAAATAAACAGGAAGCTAACTTCTATTAACATGAAAGTCTCAAATCAATTACATAACCAGAGAACAACTTTGGCATCACAAGCATTACAAAATGGGAGCTTTGCTCAACCAAATGACCTCCTTTTATAAGAAATCAAAATTGCCTACATATACTCAAAAAACTCGCCACTACCTGCAGAGGCATGCCTGAGTCTTTGCATTCAAGGCTTTACGTCTACATGCCCTTTGGCAGACTGTGCATGCAGTCTCTGTCAGACACAATCTTTTTCGTTTGAACTTGCTCTGTCAGAATGTGCATGCATCTTCCTGTTGGACGCTAGCTTGGACAGTCTGTTAGTAACTTTGAGCTTTCTATTTATGGGGTGAGATGATGTTTCAACCACCTCCCCTTCTTTCATTAATTGTTTTCACTGGGATTAGGACGAGCACCTAAGTCAACTCCTGCACTTGGAAAACAGGTTGAACGCACTCTGAGACTGTGCCACTGGGATCTCTGCTAGATGATGACCGGGAATTAGTAGGTGGACAAAGAGGGAGGCAAGAGTGAGAGGGATAGGTGAATGGTGCAAACCGTCACAGAATGACGAATGATCGGTGGCCATGTGGAATGACGTAGTTGGTGGAGAGGTGACTGGGAAAGAGTGGGCACCAGTATACTATATCTGAGGTGTAAAGGTGCAAAGGATGCGGTGGAAGAAGGGGAGGCTACGATGGTAGGGTGAAGTGGGGACAACAACATAGGTGGAGGTGGCACGGGAGACAGATGTCAGGAGGTGAGAGGTGTAGCAGGAAAGGGGATGTGATAGGTGGAGAGGACAATGAGTGGAGGATAGGTGTAAGAGGGAGCGAGAGGCAGTATGGGCGAATGGTAAGCAGGCTAGCTCAGAGGGGGGGGTGGTAGTAAATGGTTTAGAATGGAGGGGAGGGGTCTAAGTTATTAAGAGGACGCCACATTAGTGGGGGGCCCACGCTAAAAAACCACTTTCTCGGACCCCCCTTGTTAAAGGAAGAAGGTCCGGGGGGGGTCTGAGCTGGACCGTGAGTCGTAGATCTGTGCACACCAAGATCAACAACCTAGATCTGTGCGCTCCTTAGCACGACGCTCCAATCCATCGAGCCACCAAAAACTTATGATAAAATGCATGTGGTGGGTTTTTAAGCCCCCTTTTCTCTCATTTTACCCAAGGTGCCACTTCCTTAGGGAAAACAACCCCTTTACAAACATATGTGTTAACAATAGTGGAAACTGATTATGCATCGCATAGACTGCCATGGTTTGCATATAGCAACAACTATTGTATCTAGTTGTGGAGATAGTCTGTTCAATGCAATTTGTTGTTTGGTAGCATCAAAGTTTGAAGTGTAGTCACTGTGGATTTACACTATATAGTCCTTTTGCAATGCAATTATAGGCGACAACCAATAGGCTTTTAGCTGCTTGCATCGACACCTTTCTCCATATCTGCTAGAACATATGTCAGCAATTAGAAGTTGGAAATAATACTTTGTAAACATAGCACTTCCATATGAAAAAGGAAATGTAGAGGGTTGAAGATTTTTTTTTGCAATGATTATCTATCATATTTAGAGTAAATATCCAAGTCTGGTTGGCCCTGCCAGACGACACTATCCATTCCTGATCTATTGATTCAAAATACGATTGAACAATTGGCATCCTCTCATTGAAAACATATATGACACATATCCATTATAAACCTTTGCTTGGACATATCACTGGTTCAGGGTTCAATGTCCATGCCACCCAAACCGCATCGAATCTGCATATGTGTGGCATGCTTTTTAATGAGAATGAAACTCCTCCCAGTTGCGATAAGGCCATATAGGGCTTAAAAAAAATGTAGGCTAAGTTATCACAACTTGAAAAAGGTGATGCATGAAATTTGTCCCAGCTGTGATGAGGCCATACAAGGCTTAAAGAAAAAATGTAGACTAAGTTATCACCACCTGAAAAAGTTCAAACATGAGAGAAAAAAAACATTGGTGGTATAGGAAATACCATTGTTCCAGTGTTCAGTGTCAATTCCAGCCAAACCACATCAAATGTGCATAAGCGTCACATGCTATTTAATTAGAGTGAAATTCATCCCAGCTGCCATTAGGTCATCCTGCCCTTAAATAAGAAATGTAGACTAAGTTACCACAACTTGAAAAAGGTCATACAAGAGAGAAACAAATACATTTCTATGCTTCCTTCTAGAGAGAAATTGACATATCACAAGCTAAAAAAAATTGTTCGTGCCCAACACAACAAAAACAGATACGGTCGCATTTCCCACAATGGTCATGCAACTATCCGAGAGGGAAAAAGAACATTTTGTGGGCTAGAAGCAACACCATGCACTACTACCAATGAAAACCAACAAACACTTTCTACCCATACTTTCTTGTGAAACATAGATGCAAGATAGACCTACATGAAACAAATCAAAGACACTCCTTCCATTGCATGTGCAATTTGGGATCAATTGAATTTCACAAAAAACAATAAGTCGTTCATGCCTGATTTGGAAGCAGAATACCTTTGCTTGATAACACATGATAAAACTTTGTCCAGTGGAAAAAATTGTCTTCCATGCAAACGATCACTTGAAAATGGAAAACTTCCACAATTTGCAATCCCTGATCAAATAAGATGTAATACACCACTACCAGATGTAAGTGCACTTATGGAACTTGAAGAGAGACTTGTGTATCTGCGAATTGCATTTGCACAAATCATGCCCTAGGGCTATAAATGAACCTGGATGGGCTTAACAAGATCAATTATTAATGTGCATGTTCAACTAGATGTTGTGCAAAAAGCCTTGCCAAAATTCATTAGCGATACAATGACAATTGTTGTGGCTCCCAAAATACACTTGCAATACAAAAATGTGGACCAGAAAGGAAAAGTGTGTGTGCATTTTGTTATGAAATCATTAAAGGAATTATGTTCTAGGGCCCTGTACAAAGCACACAACATTTATATAAATGAGAACTGGAGCAATGTTCTTAGAGAAGAGAATGAGAACTCTGTAGAGACTCTCAAAACTACTAGTGAATTTGATACAGGTGATGAATCGGAGAATGAAACACCTACTGAGACATTGGTGCATGGATTCATTGATTCACAGTGCATTCATGACTTGCAAGACAAGATTGTCGAAATTGCACCTGCTGAGGGGCAACGTCTTCTTGGAATATTCAAGGACAAATTTGCTGAGGAAATGAACTTCCCAACACTCTTCTATGGAGATCCATGTCCCACTGACATTACAAAATGATCCAGTTATCATAAAATAGTTCGATGGGAGCTGCTACATTCAAGCGATGACTTCTCTAGTCACATAACGAATTTGTTTTTCAAAACAATGCACATAATAATAGAGCAAGTGTTGTCTTGCATGTGGGTCCGAATAAGAAAAGGCCAGTTAAAAGGAATAAATTTGTTGGCCAAGGATGTCAAGTACAAAATAAACCTAGAAAAAATCCTGAAATCTGCTATTGGATACATGGATTTCAAAAACATTCGCATCTCTCTTGACTATTTGCAACAAAACAACAAAACTGTTTTTGCAATGATCAGACAATTAAGCCCGCCAACATTTTTCATCACATTTACAGGTGCAGAGCATTGTTGGGATCCATTGGTGGTTGCTGTATCTGAATTGCATGGGAACAAGAAACGTAAAAAACAAATCGATACACTGGAAAATAATCATATTGACTACCTCATAAGAAAAGACCCAATGACATGCACTCGCTACTATAGACATAGAATAAATTCTTTGAGACAATTGATATGCCATGATGAAATGTTTTTCATAAAAATATCATACTACTTTTTTGTGACTAAATTCAAGAATAGAGGGAATGAACATGACCACTCACTGTTGTGGATAGAGGTTGCACCAGTATATGGAGTTGACAACAATTCACAGAACGAGCAATTTGTGGATATATACATAACATGCAACATAGATCATTTGGATCTAGAACTTGCCAAAGTTCGTAGACATTATCATACAAAAAGTTGTAGAAAACAAAAAAAATTGCATTGCAGATACAACTTTCCTATGCCGCCAATGAGAGAAACAAGAATCATAGAGCCACTTAGTTTAGAGGACAATGTTGTCATTGAGAAATCTAAATCCTTGTTCACATTTCTAGAACAAGAATAATTTGACAAGTTGATGAGTTTCGATTACTTCTTGACAGAGCTAAATCTATTAGAAGATGAGTACATCCAAGCCATACAATGTACGCTTAAACAACCAACATTTTCCCTTAAATGAAAACTTTCCCATATTTGGAACAAAAGTTTCTCCAAGGACATGCCAGTTATGTGGAATGAAAATATAGATGTGCAGTATGTCCTCATTTCATATGCTGCAACAATGTACTGTACCTCGTATATGATAAAGGTTGACAAATCTATGACAAGTGCATCCAGAAGAATACACAAAGAACATGGAAGAATTCATATTGATTCCATACAAATGATACATACGCTTGGAAATACATTGCTTAGTCTTCAACAAATGTCTACTCAACAAGCAGTCCACATTGCACTTTCCCTGCCCCTCAATTGTAGTTCAAGAAAATGTGTCTTCATAAACACATCTCCACTTGAGAAACACATAATTGTGCTTAAACCACCGTGTTTTATAGAACAAGAGCCTGACAATTCAGAATACGTACTATGTCTCTCTATTATTGATTATTACCTCCAATGTCCATCTGATATTAGGCATATCTTCTTAGCAAAATTTGTATCACATTACAAAAACAATGGTGCACCCATATCAAAAAGAAAAAAACCCTCTATGATACGGTTTGTCAAATACAATAAACATTATGAATATGAAAAATATTGTAGAGAAAAAAATATGTTATATGTTCTGTTCGATGAAAATGAAGAGACATTAAGACATAACTTCTCTACATAGGAAGCTGTGTATGTTTCCTCTGAGACTATAGTGAAAATCAGTGAAGCTAGATTTACATACAATGTTAATCCAACATGGGGTGATCTATAAATTGCAGTTAGTGAGCTAGAAAACCTTAACAATCTTGATGAGACATTCACAAACCGAAAAACAACCAGAACTCCCTACGAGTCCTATGACTTGCAAGCATATTTGCTTTGTCCTCGAGCATGTGGCATTGAAAAATGTATCAATCTTGGTTTTAAAGTCACAAAACATCCTTTCCTTATTGAAAATAATGAATACCACATAATAAGACGTCTACTGAATCGAGAATAACAAACAATTCTAAAGGACATTGCACTTAAAAAACGCTTGAACATGGACACTCCTGTGCAGTTGTTCCTTACAGGCAGAGCAGGAACAGACAAGACATTTACAGTGAAAGCATTGTTCCAAATTCTTATAGGAATTTATGATTTAAACAATTCCTCTGATCCTATGAAACCAAAGGGCCTAATAGTTGCATACATAGGAAACGCTGCATATAATGCAGGTGGAACAATAGTCCACTTTGCATTTTTAATGCCTTTTATCAAGTCACAATTTCTTCCACTTAGCAAGGAAATGTTAGATATGTTTTCTAAACTTTATGACAAAATTCAACTTGTCTTTATAGATGAGGCATCTTTGATTGGAAGTCGCTTCTTGTATTCCATTGACAACTGACTAAGAAGCATAAAACATGTGCACACAAAATACTTTGGAAACATTGACATGATATTGTGTGGGGATCTTTACCAGGCACAGACGATCCAAGATTCTTTGATATTTGAACAACCTACGTTTAACATGCAAACAATGACGCATGACTTCTGGAGAGACAATATTTAATGCTTTGAATTGCATACTATAATGCACCAGACATATGAAACATTTATTGAAATTCTAAATAGAATGTGGACAAACAACCAAACATATGATGACTTAACATATATCAATTCAAGGTGCTTGCGACCTGCACCAATTGACCCAACATTCCCTTACCTGTTCTACACAAATAAGGATGTTGCAATGCATAACAGGTACATTCTATTGCTCATTCTTGACGATGATATCATCATCAATTCAATTGACATGGAAGAAGACAACCATGGAAATGTGCCACATCATGAACATACAACCACTTTACCTTTGCAGCTTGTCCTGAAATTAGAAATGTTTATTGAAATATATGCCTACAACTATGATTCACACGATGGCTTAGTCAATGTTGCAGATGGAATACTCAAAGGCTATACCAAAATAGAAAATCTTGACGTCCTTTGGATTAAGTTCCATGAGCCGCATATAAGCAAGAGACAAGAAAGCAAGTTGGCCTATCTATATAATTCAAACACTCCAAGCGATTGGACACCTATTTTGCGAATATCAAAGCCAATGTCGACATCAACAAAGACAGGTCGACTGAAGATTCAGAAACAATTTCCAATTAAACTTGCATGTGCACGTACAGTGCATAGATTGCAAGGAATAACACTTGATAGTGTTGCATTTCAACCTACTGGAATTCAAATACATGGAGTTGTATACACAACACTATCACGTTTCATAAGCATAGACTCCTTTTATTCACTAAGTCCTCTTACAAAAGATAATTTCAAAGTCAAACAAAAAGTTGATATTGAAATGGAACGCCTCAGGACTACCACAAAATGTCATCTGTAGTATTATTACCAATTCATACAAACAAAGTCATTTGTATCAATTCTCTCGCTTAACAAACACAACTTAAATGCACACATGGATGATATACTCAATGACTATGATACAATGCAATCCGATATTCTGTGCTTGTAGAAAAAATACATGGCATTATGCATGCAAAACAAACAATTTCCAAGTCACAAGTGCATATCAAGTTACATTACACATGGGGTGATGATATTGGTGAAAAAACATGTACCAATTTTGGACCATATACATTTTGAAGAAAAGAATGTTGAGATGGTGCTTGCAAAAATATTTTTCCATGGAATAGAAATTCCAATATTGAATCTGTATGCTGCTCTCCATGAAACATTATCCAACATACTAAATGTTATTTCCAATGCATTAGGCCATTTTCATCTGAAAGGAACGATTGTGCTTGTAGGAGACTTCAATATTAACATGCTACAAAATAATGCCAGAACAAAAGAATTGGAAAACTACATGTGCAAATACAGTCTCCACTTTCTTTTGAACAACACAAGCCATGTGCAAAATGTGCTTATTGACCATGTGTGGTCAAATGTGCCCATTCCTCAATACAACATCTTTATCTTAGACACATATTGTTCTGATAACGATACAATTGGTATTGCACTTGAATTATGAGATATACATCAAAAATATTGCAAAGTCATATTTCTATGTTTCAAAGCATATCTGTATAGATTGTTGCAAAAAACCAAATTATCCAGCTTCTTAGTTTTCCCTGGTTTGTACACATATTGGTATGGTCACCACACAGTTGGTGTTTCACTTGAATTATGAAATATAAATCAGGCATATTGTAGAATCATATTTCTATGCTTCAAAGCATATATGTCTATCTTGTTGCAGAAAATCAAGATATCCAACTTCTTAGTTTTCCCTAGTTTGTAATTGCTTTTGGTTACAATTTTTGTTTTACAAACACACACACACACACACACACAAACTTGAATGAACTAAAAAAAAAAAGGTACATTCTTCTAACACTATCTGTTACTCTATTCCTTTTATTCTATTTTATTTAGTCTATGTACATCGTACTTGGTTTTTTCTTTACATATCAACTTATGTTCATGTCCGTTCTTTTTTGTGCTTTTGTTCATAGAAACAAACACAAAAACTAGACACCGCAAATAACTCCAAGCCAGGAGTGTAAAAGAATCCATGCAAAGGTGCATTTTTCTACCCGTGTTCCATATCCAATAGTTTTTCGTTTACTCTGTCCGTATTTCTTGAACTGGTTTGCAGCTCTATTTTTTTTTTCCTCCTTTGACACTCCATATCTTCCTGTACATTGAATTTGCTTCGTGTCAATTATATTTTATGTACTTCTATCTTGAAATAAATAAATTTTTATTCCATCTTTTCTTTTCATGTGTTCCTTCGTAAAAGTTTGTTTTCATCTCGGTTCTTACCTCCCTTTCTTTTTCCTCTTATATACTTATCCATTCTCCCTTGTTTTTCTTCCCCTTTATTATCCATTTATGATTCTATACTTAGTCCCATGTCTATGATCGCAGGTTCCCAGGACGGTGGAGTGGAAAATTTCATGTCCTATATCTCTACATCACGAGTCTGATCGACTGTTGTTAATTTTCATAGTTTGCGAATTTTATGGCTGTGGGTTCCTGCGTAGGCGCCATCGAAATCTCATGCCCTGTGTGTGCGATATAAATCTTGTGCCCAAAACTTTGGTGATCTACAATTCAACCCGGACTCGAAGCTTATGACTCATTTTTCCCAGCATCTGTTGATATTTTTCCCAGTTCGTCTCAACAGTTAGCCAATTTTATGGCAGCAGGTTCCCCCCCAATGCATTATTGAACTCCCATGCCCTGTGTTCGGATAACATCTTGCATAGAAAAGTCTGGTTATCTACAATTCAGCCCCAGACTCCTCGAACTCACAAGCCTAACTCTTTATCGAACTCACAAATTATATATCCATCTATATCTTGACATCACGAGTCTGACCGAGCGCTTTCGTTTCCTTATCCAATTTTATGGTCGTGGGTTCTCGGGTACATGTTATCAAACTCTCATTCCCCTTGTTCCAAGTATACATCTTCCATCCAAGACTTGGGTGATCCATGTCTATGCTTGCGGGTTCCTAGGATAGCGGAGTGGCAGATTTCATGTCCATCTATATCTCTACATCACGAGTCCGACCGATCGCCGTTCATTTTCATAGTTCACAATTTTTATGGCCACAGGTTCCTGCGTTGGCTCTATACAACTCTCATGCCCCATGTGTGCATATACATCTTGCGCCTAAAACTTCAGTTATCTATAATTTGACCCGGACTCGAACCTTGCAACTCATTTTTCCCAGCATCTCTTTATATTTCAAAGAATCCGTTGATATGTTTCCCATTTTGTCTCAATAGTTAGCCAATTTTATGGCCACGGGTCCCCCCCCCCAATGCATTATCGAACTCCGATGCCCCGTGTTAGGATAACATCTTGCATCCAAAACTCCGGTTATCTACAATTCAACCTCAGACTCCTCGAACTCCCAAGCCTCAGTCTTTATCAAACCCACAAATTGTATATCCATCTATATCTTGACATCACGAGTTTGACCAAGTGATTTTGTTTATTTAGCCAATTTTATGGCCGCGGGTTCCCAGGTACGCATTATCAAACTCTCATTCCTTGTGTTTTGAGTATACATATTCCATCCAAAATTTGGGTGATCTACAATTCCACCATAGATTCCCAGGTTCAAAAAAGTACCAAAGCATCTTTAATTATCCTCCATGCCCGTCACGTTCGCTCCTTCCCAATAGACATTAATTATGATTTTACTAGTGACAGTTCACCATAGATGTTCAAAAATATTAGCATTAATAAGCGAAAAGCTCGAGGTAATATCCCATTAAAATGAATTTATGGGAGAATATTATGGAATCTGATTGGTTTCCTCTATCAATCTTGAATTCACAAAAAAATGATGGTTGTTTTGGTTTTTTTAAGACGTCATCATAACAAGAATTCAATATTGTGCTGGCCCGTTGTCATCTACAAAGGTGTTCACATGATGCCACGCTTTAGTATTGTGCACATAATTTTTGAACCTTACAGGTTTGCATATCTGAGGCTCTGCTTGCATATGAAAATTTTGCTCTACCATTCCAATTTGAACATAGTTTTCATTTGGGCCACAAAGAATAACAATAAAATAAAATAATATGAAATTTGTTTAAGTAGATATTAACAAATTATCTTTTTACTTGAACCTGCTTTTGTCAAAATCCAGGTATATTACACAACTGTCAATGTTTTCGCCACTTTTCAATAGTTTCTCGATTTCCCTGCCATCTTCGCATGCTTTCCCAATNNNNGATGACTCTTTTATTAGCTTTGAAAATATTGGCATTAAAAGGTGAAAAGGTCGAGGACATCTTCCATTAAAACACATTGAACCAAGATTTACCGAAGATTGTATTTTGATGTTGCAACGTCCATTTTAAATACAATGAGCAAAGGAAGGTTTTCATCACCTTATGACTGCAACTTGACAACATGTCTCTGGAAATACCCTTAATATTTCTGGGCACGAGGACCATCTTTTTCAGTGGTCCATAGCTTATGACTACTACTCCTCCACTTATGCCCAGATGAAAGTTATCTTGACATATGAAATTTCAACGACACATTGTATCCCCAGTTTTTTTTTTACTTTAAGGACTTGGTCATATGCTGCGTTGAGAACTATATTCCCAACGGATTGTCTAGATGGGAAACCATTTCCAAATATCCCTATAACCTAAAGTATTTCAAAATATGTTAACACTTCCTAACCCAACGCCTAATTTCAAGGGTGAGAATTGCAAATAGTTCCTAAAGAAGCATGGCAATGAATTAGACTTGTTGCTGAAGTTATTACAGGACCCAATGCCCACTCCTGAGGACATGGCCATATTACAGGTTAGTGCATGTAAAAACCTTTTTCAGCAAATTGCATGGATTTTCATGAGGACAACGAGACAAGCAAGTGAAACTGGCATCTCTCAGATGATTTTGTATATTTTATATTTTACAGTCAAGCAACAAACCAACTTCCATTGCCGCAAGATGATTTCCATTCAAAACTCTTCCTAATTATTGCAATACAGGAGGCAGAAGAAATTCTTTATGCCATCTTATTTAATTTCTGTCGTGTCGAATTGTTATCCATTTCCTGGACTATCTATGTGTAAGAAGTTGAACTCTGAATCTGACCCATTAACATTTTCGTGCCAGAAATTATGGAGACGTGACGTTTGCCAACAATTTTATAAGGTGTTCAATTATTTTGTTTCATTTTTTAAAGCATTGATATTTGGAAGGTATTTTCCCTGGTTTTTTGGCTAGCTGACAATGTTCCTGAATAGGAAGGGCACAGTAAAAGAAATGGAAAACTATAATTTTATAAGGATTTTCGGGTCTAAACAAAACCCTTGCTTCCATCCATGTCACATATCTGGTACAATAGTTTTTGTTGGAATAACAAGGGAGTACATCTATTGGTTTCATTTTTTCCATGAAAAAATGAAAGGACAATTCATGTCTATGCCTTGGAAAGTATGGGATTTCATGGTGAGGGACCACTTCGACATTTCTTTCACTTACACTATCCTAAATGGAATCCAAACCGTTACCAATGATTTGCACAAGAAGAACCAAAAAGACCTGGGTGAAAAAAGTGCCCAATCCCTGAATGCCACAACCAAGACCACATCATCTCGTGTTTGTACTCCAATGGATTACCCAAGTAAAAAAGTCACGCACGATTCTTCATGCAGAGGAGGAGATAAGAACCCTCCCTCCGGAAAAATTGAAAGTTGTCACAAGCTTCCCATGGGAAAAAATGAAAAACAATAGTCCAAGAATAGGAGGGACCGAGGGGAGAAATTGATATCTACAATCTCTCCCTAGAAGATATGGAACTAGAAATTGACATTGAAAAAATGTTCCCTGATGACGATCACCTAGACAACATTGCTCCTCACAATCCTGGGATGGAAATACTTGGCATAGATACATTCGACATAGAAGAATCTTTTGCATTTCAGAGGACTTTTTTTTACAGCGAATAAAAAAAATGATTATTGAAAATAGAGATGTAAAGAATAAGAAGGGGACATCTCGTTCAGAGTTCAACCTATGAAACATGTGCCCTTCCCAGATATCCAAGATGCACCAAGCAACTGAAGATGCTCTAGACAACTCTATTAGCGGCCTTGAAATGAAGAACCTCATGTTAAAGACGTGAATCAAAGAATTGGAGGAAAATCTAATGCCTCTTCCACTGTTTTCTACTCCTTTGGCAATGGTCGGGTCCACCGCACTTGTGCCAAAGTTAAAAGAATCAACAAGCCTTATCACATCGGCCCAAGACTATGTGTAAAAGAATATAAACAAAAGAATGGAATTAATAATAGAAGCTTGGGAGATGTCAAAGAATATGGTATCTTTTGGAACAAGAGCACATTCTTTTCATGAGTATATGCAAGAAGATCTCAAGAACGAGCAAGGTTTTTATCTTGATGTAGTTTTACCATTTGGTGTTGAAGTTACCGATATGATAGAATCTAGAAGAAGACAGGAGGATATCCCTTCCCTGGATCGAATAGACCAACTAAATGCATGCTGGAAAGAAAAGGTAAAGAACCTTATTGGTATTGTTCAAGAATGTATCCAGACCGTATCTAAAAGAGACAAACTATTCAAGAAGCTAACTGAGATAGATCTAGCTAGCATCACCAATGAAGTCTAGGACCCAAAATTGATATTAAACTCGTTGTTTTTAACCAAGCAAGCATTTGATGATCAAGTTCATATCTATAAAAGACTGTCATTTGAAAATTTCTATGTCATTCTTGAATATGGTGAAGATGACGTGAAAACTTGGCTAGTCGGTTATGCAATTAGAAACAAAAAAATTCAAGAATAATTGCACAACTTGTCTATTGATCGAAAAGAATTGGAAAGTGAACTCTTCAATATAAAAGTCTGGCATGAAATGAACGTGGAACCCATGAGGAGTTACATCAAAGAATGGTTGAAAAAGGATGTCGACCAGATTACCAATGAAGGTCAAAGCCGAGGAAATCCATAAAAGGACATCAACGAAGAAATGACAAGGCATGGGACACCATCCTAGTAAGTTGATACTGATTACATTCTTCTGTCTTCATCCACTTATTATAACAAAGATTTTATCCAGATCTAACAATTTTCTCTTTCTTCTTGCCAGGTTTTGATGTTTTCCATCGTCGAATTTCTTCTTTCTACAAACTTCATTCTTGTACATCTTTGCTTTGTAGTACGTGATAGTCCCAATCAGAGTCATTCTGGCAAACACATTTTTTATTTCACAGAATATGCACTGAACCATAGTTTTTTTTGGAAATTCAAAGACAACTTTTTTGGGGAAATATTCTCAAATGTATTTTGTGACCCAATTTATCTACATATAAATATTTGGGGTTGTTCTATGTTGATATTCAATTCTTGGTGTTGTTATTTGGAATTTGTATTTCTTCGTAAAATTAACTCATTTCACTGTACATGTTCTTGTTCTATATTGTGCATGTATTGCAGCTTCCTATATTTTAGAATATTCTTCGATATACAAAATGTAAAGTCATGTATTTTTTTCTCTGTTCCTTGTAGGTTTGAGAAAAAAAAATCGAACCCAAAACACCATTCAAATTTGAACATGGTTTACATTTGGACCACAAATAATATAGTAAGATACAATAATATGAACACATTTTAAATAAACATAAACAAAATCCCTTTAAAATTGAACCTGACTTTCTTGGGCTCCTGGATTTTCCGCGGGTTGATCAGTTAGTGGAATGTCGAATCCTCATTTCCATCTATATCTTCACATCAGGAACCTGACCAATGACTGCCCCTTTCAACACTTTGCCAAATATCTCACCGCGACGTCCCAACTTAGCGCTATCACATTCTTATCCCGCGTGTTTTGTTATATACATCTTGCACCCAACACTTCTGTCATACACATTTTGCACCCAACAATTTTGTGATAGAAAATAAGTATAGAAGAAGAAAAAGAAGGTTTAATATATTGACATCTGTGATAGATATCCCATTTTCTTGCAAGCTCTTTTCTGCATGTTTCTGGAGAAGTTATGTACTTATTGCATATACTTGGAAAGGGGTGTGAAGGTGGTGGGCACTAAAATACCTGTGGAAAGTGGTCGGACGGGCTTCAAAATAGGGTGGCAAGGGTTCCCGACGAGACGTAAGGCCCCAACTGTCAAATTGTATATATCAGAACATTTTAGTGAAAAATGTGTAACATCAAGAAGGTGTTCCTGCCATCATCAATTCAAATTCATTCTGCTTTCACTAGTGACAACTTAGTGCACAACTTTGCTTATTCACATTAAGAAGAAAATAATGTATTCAACAACGATTTATGGGGGCCTGACCGACCCCTGGTTTGGGTGGCACCTGTTTCGTGATATATGTATTCAACAACGATTTACAGGAGTCCGACCGACCCCTGGGTTCACACTATTATAAATCTTGCACCTAAAACTTTCGTCGTCTACAAGTGCGTGATACACATCCTGCACCCAAAACTTTCATACTGTAAAATTCGTCGCAACTTAGCACTATTGATTTCTTATGCCCGACTATTCCTTGATATATATGTTGCACACAACACTTTCGTGATATACATTTTGCACCAAACACTTGCGTCATTTACAATTTGACACTGGTTATAGAGCCCGCCTACCTGGGAATCCACGGTTTGAAAATTGGCTAGGCATTGAATGACTAGCGGTTGGTCAGAGTCAAGATATAAAAGCACAAAACACCATTCAAATTCGAACATGGTTTACATTTGGACTACAAATAATCTAGTAAGACACATTAATATGGATACATTTTAAATAGACATAAACAAAATCCCTTTAAACTTGAACCTAACTTTCTTGTGCTCCTGTATTGTCCGTGGCTTGATCGGTTAGCGGACTATCAAATCCTCATTTTCATCTATATCTTCACATCAGGAACCCGACCGACGATCGTCCCTTTCAACACTTGGCCAAATATCTCAGCTCGACATCCCAACTTAGTGCTATTGCATTCTTATCCCGCGTGTTTTGTTATATACATCTTGCACCCAATACTTTCGTCATATACATTTTGCACCCAACAATTCTATGATAAAAGATAAAAGTAATATATTCACATTTGTGATAGATATCCCATTTGATTGCAGGATCTTTTCTGCATGTTTATGGAGAAGTTACATACTTATTGCATATACTTGAAAGAAGTGCGAAGGTGGCAGGCACATAAATATCTGTGGAAATTAGCCAGACAGGCTTCAAAATAGGGTGGCAAGGGTTCCCGAGGACACGTAAGGCCCCGAATGTCAAATTGTATATATCGGAACATTTTAGTGCAAAATGTGTAACATGAAGAGGGTGTTCCTTCCATCCTCAATTCAAATTCGTTCTGCATTCAATAGTGACAAATCAATGCACAACTTTACATGACTTAACATTATCGATTTCTTATTCCCCCCCTGTTCTGTGAAATACATCTTGCACACAACAGTTCCCTGATATAAATTTTGCATCATTTACAATTCGAACCCGGTTATAGAACCCACCTACCTGGGAATCCGTGATTTGAAAAATGGCTAGGCATCGAATGACTAGCGGTCGATTGGAGTCATGGTATAAAAGGATGAGCGCAAATGTGAACAGGTGAGTCCACCAACATGCATTGGGACATTTTTGTAAAAATGGATAAGTAACGAGAAAGAGAGAGTAGAGTGGGAAAACAAATGAGAATTTCGTTGAGTATAGAAGAGGGAAAAGAAGGTCTGATATATTCAAATCTGCAATTGATAATCCATTTCTTAGCAAGATCTTTTATGTATGTTTCAACTACGGAAAGTGGTCAGACGAGATTCAAAATAGGGTGACAAGGGTTTCTCAAGGAGACATAAGGCCCCACCTATCAAATTGTATATATCGGAACATTTCAGTGCAAAATGTGTAACATGAAGAGGGTATTCATGCCATCTTCAATTCAAATTCATTATGGTTTTACTGGTGACAACTCAGTGCACAGGTTTTCTTATTGGCAGTAACAACTAAGAAACCTATTCACCAACAATTTACGGGAGCCCAACCGACCCCAGGGTTGGCATTATTATAGATCTTGCACCCAAAGCTTGCGCCATCTACAGTTCTTCCCTATACATCTTGCACCCAAAACTTTCGTGGTCTACAATTCGTCCACATATTGAAACATAGTTTGCATTTCGACCACAAATAATCTATTAAGATACATTAATATAAATACAGTTTAAATAAATATATTTAAACTTGAACCTGACTTTTTTCGAACTCGTTGATTGGTCCTATATTGTCACATCATGAGCCCAACTGACCGCATTTCCTTTCAACACTTAGCCAATTATATCTTCGCGGGGTCATGACCTAACGCTATCGAATTTTATGGCCCCCTGTTCTGTGATATACATATTCAACAACAATTTACGGGAGTTCGACTGACCCCCGGGTTGGTGCTATTATAAATGTTGCACCCAAAAATTATGTCATCTACAAGTGCGCGATATACATCTTGCACCCAAAAATTTCGCACTCTACCATTCGTTGCGACTTCACACTATCGATTTCTTATGCCCCCTGTTTCATGTTATACATGTTTCACACCACACTTCCGTGATATACATTTTGCAACAAACACTTGCATCATATACAATTCGACCCCGGTTATAGAGCTTGCCTATCCAAGAATCCGTGATCTGAAAAGTGGCTAGGCATTGAATGGTTAGCGGTCGATCAGAGTCACGATATAAAAGAACGAGCGTGAATGTGAACCGGTGTGTCTGCCAATGTGCGTATTGGGACATTTTCGGAAAAAAAGGCTAAGTAACGAGAAAAAAAGAGTAGAGTGGAAAAACCATTGGACGGTCTTCAAAATAGGGTGACAAGGGTTCCCAAGAAGATGTAAGGCCCTGCCTATCAAATTGTACATATATTCTGCTACTACTCATGACAACTCAGTGCACAGGTTCGCTTATTGGCATTAACAACCAAAAAACGTATTCGAAAATGATTTACAGGAGCACGACCGACCCCCGGGTTGGTGCTATTATATATCTTGTGCCCAAAAGATGCGTCATCTACAGTTCCGCCATATACATCTTGCACCAAAAAATTTCATTGTCTACAATTCGTCCACATATTGGAACATGGTTTGCATTTCGCTAACAAATAATCTATTAAGATACATTAATATAAATACAATTTAAATAAATATATTTAAACATGAACCTGAATTTTTTTGAACTCGTTGATTGGTCCTATATCGTCACATCATGAGCCCCACCGACCGCAGTTCCTTTCAACACTTATCCAATTATCTCTCCACGGGGTCGTGACTTAGCGCTATTGAATTTTTATGGCCTCTGCTGTGATATACGTTTTGCACACAAGACTTTCGTGATATGCATTTTGCACCAAACACTTCTGTCGTTTACAATTCGACCCCATTTCAATGCAAACGTGTAACACGGAGAGGGAATTCATGCCATGTTCAATTCAAATTCAATATGATTTTACTAGTGACAACTAATCTTGCACCCAAAACCTATGCCATCTACAGTTTTTCCATATACATCTTGCACCCAAAACTTCCCTAGTCTACAATTCGTGCACATATTGGAACATGGTTTGCATTTCGCCCACAAATAATCTATTAAGATACATTAATATAAAGACAATTTAAATAAATATATTTAAACTTAAACCTGGATTTTTTTTGAACTCGTTGATTGGTCCTATATTGTCACATCATGAGCCCCACCGACAATGGTTCCTTTCAACACTTAGCCAATTATCTCTCCGTGGGGTCGTGACTTAGTGCTATCGAATTTTTATGCCCCCTGTTCCATGATATATGTTTTTCACACAACACTTCCGTGATATACATTTTGCACCAAACACTTCCGTCATTTACAATTCAACCCCATTTCACTGCAAAATGTGTAACACGAAGAGGTTATTCATGCCATCTTCAATTAAAATTCATTTTTCTTTTACTGGTGACAACTAAGTGCACAGGTTCGCTTATTGGCATTAACAACCAAAAAACATATTCAACAATGATTCACAAGAGCCCAACTGATCCCTGGGTTGGCGTTATTATAGATCTTGCACCCAAAACTTGCGCCATCTACAGTTCCGCCATATACATCTTGCACCCAAAACTTCCCTGGTCTACAGTTCATCCACATATTGGAATATGGTTTTCATTTCTCCCACAAAAAATCTATTAAGATACATTAATATAAATACAATCTAAATAAATATATTTAAACTTGAACTTGACTTTTTTCGAACTCATGTATAGAGCCCCACCGACCGCAGTTCCTTTCAACACTTAGCCAATTATCTCTTCGCAGGGTCACGACTTAGCGTTATCGAATTTTTATGCCCCTTATTCCCTGATATACGTATTCAACAACAATTTACGGGATTCTGACCGACCCACGGGTTGGCGCTATTATTAAAATCGCACCCAAAACTTTTGTCATCTACAAGTGCGTGATATACATCTTTCACTCCAAAAATTTCGTACTCTACAATTTGTCGTGATTTCATGCTATCGATTTCTTATGCCCCTTATTCCGTGATATACATGTTGCGCACCACATTTCTGTTATATACATTTTTCGCCAAACACTTGCGTCATATACAATTTGACCCCGGTTATAGAGCCCGACTATTTGAAAAGTGGCTAGGCATTGAATGGTTATCAGTCGATCAGAGTCACGATATAAAAACACGAGCAGTAACAAGAAAGAGAGAGTAGAGGGGTAAAATGGTTGGACGAGCTTCAAAATAGGGTCACAAGGACTCCTAAGGAGACGTAAGGCCCCGCCTTTCAAATTGTATATATATTCTACTTCTACTCATGACAAATCAGTGCACATGTTCACTTATTTCCATTAACAGCCAAAAAAACGTTTTCAACAACGATTTATGGGAGCCCAACCGACCCCCAGTTCGCACTATTATAGATCTTGCACCCAAAGCTTGTGTCATCTACAGTTCCGTTGTATACATCTTGCACCAAAAAAAATTTGTGGTCTACAATTCATCCACATATTGGAAGATGGTCTACATTTGGACCACAAATTATCTATTAAGATACATTAATAGAAATACAATTTAAATATATATACTTAAACTTGAACCTGAATTTTTTCGAACTCGTCGATTGGTCCTATATCATCACATCATGAGCCCGACCGACCGTAGTTCCTTTCAACACTTAGCCAATTATCTCTCTGTGGGGTCCCGCCTTATTGCTACTGAAATTTTATGCCCCATGTTCAGTGATATACATGTTTCACACAACACTTCCGTGATATACATTTTGCACCAAACACATCCGTCATTTAGAATTCAACCCCATTTTGCACAATTTACCTTGTAAACTACTTGGCAGAGACTACGCTGCCACACAACACTTGTTTAACAGTGGTTAATGTTGAGCAAATCCAAATCATTATTATAATGCATATTTGTTTTCATTTTTTTTTTTTTATGAATTATAGTATATTTATGAGTGGGAACTTTGATGTTGTATACAAGTATAATTATATTAATAAAGAAAAATATAATAGAAAATATTTTCTAAGTAGTATCGTTATAAGGTAGGAAAAAATAATGCACAATACATCAATGAAAATAGAGATGTGAGCAAAGATTTTTGTTTTGAACGAAAATAGAGATGTGAACAAAGATTTTTGTTTTTGAACCACGGTTAGAAAGATTGTTAATTTTTTGGGATTGTTGTGGAGCTATTGCTTATTGTTTCACATTGAATTTGATCTAGATGGACTTTTCTAGCATGGACGTTTTTCCATAAGTAAAATGGGAGCACCATGGGCTTCTCACTTTCGAAAAATGTTATTTTTTTACTTGTTGATGTGAATGATCTAGAGAGAGGTATTGGTGACAAAAACTCAATATAAGTTTGTTCCAAAGGTGTATCATCAAATAATAACCCCCTCTTGATATTGATTTTTTTTTAGTCTATGATAGTTTATGTAATTAGTTTCAACTAAGCTCAATTATGGGTTACTTTGTTAAGAGGGTGCCTTCCAAGATAGTTATCCAAGGATGGATCAAGGAGGTATGAAAGACAAAAGTTTGGCACTACACCTATACTTATAGTTTGACCAATGGAATGGTTTCTTTCTGATCATTACTTCACTCACTCACTCACCCAGTGGCCACCCGAACCCTGTTGTTACTGTACCTGTACCTATACCTTGGTTAGCTTAGGATTTGGACTAAATAAGTGAGTTGTTAGACTCATGGGATATCGAGGAAGCTGGTTGTCAAGCCCGTGGGATATTGAAGAGGTGGGTTTTCAGTCTTGTGAGAAATTCTCTCTAGGTGAGAGAATTTCTAGGAATTGATTTCACAAAGGTGCCAAACGGCTAGTATAATGGCTTGGCCCATGCGTGTCTCAACACTTGTGTATAGTTCTACAATCCTAGCTATTTGTTTTTCTTGATCTCTTGACTTTTTGGCTAATAAATTACCTCACTTGTCTTTCTTAGTATAGGTTGAATTTTCCAACCTCCCTATGCAATTTTGGCCAGTCGTAGAGCCCATCTCTACCCCTTTAGGAAGTTTTATCTGTCATGCACCTAAAACTTAAAGAACTCCGCATCAAGTATGTGTTAACATTAACCTTTATAAGGACCTTAAGGAATTCAATCT